>VYZQ01067360.1:51795-62977 GCA_013400655.1 Mystacornis crossleyi | reverse complement strand
TACTTAGTAAACGAAGACCAGTGATTAAGCCCTTCTGTTTTAGCCAGGTGCAACCCTCAGGCCGCTCAGCAGTTATATATACTCACATGTATATTCACAGTGTTCCTAGGACCTCTGCCCTTCCGTAAAGAAAAGTTATGAGTTCTTTTTCTTTTTAATTTTTATTTTCCTAGCTCATTATTTTCTTGCCATTAGCCTGTGGAAGTCTTTAATGCCTGCAATATTCCATGATTCCCTTGCTCAGCTCTTCTGCATCTGGGTGCACCTCTAGTCTGTAGGACACTGCTGCTCTTTGCAACCCAGAGTGCTGGAGATGGAACATAAAGCCCTCCTACAATGTGAGTGCCAGCTGTATGTATATGATGAAAAGACCTTGAGGACCTTTATGGTGTCTCACTGATGTTTTGCCTAACAGGTTGTAACAAAAAATAAAAAAGG
This sequence comes from Mystacornis crossleyi, assembly GCA_013400655.1. NCBI lineage: Eukaryota > Metazoa > Chordata > Aves > Passeriformes > Timaliidae > Mystacornis > Mystacornis crossleyi. The sequence goes on along the minus strand of VYZQ01067360.1, from coordinate 62,539 downwards.
TGATTGAAATATGGAACACCAGATTCTCATTCTCAGTGGATAGGAAAAAAAAAAACAACAGAAGGATTTCCAAAGTACTTGTGGGATTTAGGAAGACTGGTTTCTTAGGAATTCATTAGGAATTCCTAGAGCTGGACTGGAAATTATTATCCAAAAGATATTTTAGCGGAAAATATGATTCCTGCTGAATTGTTAAAGACATTTTATTTTCAGTGGCAAAGCTGAAAAGTCCATTTCAGGTCACTTTCAATACTTGAACTTTAGGGATCTATGGATCTATGAATAAGAGGCTAGGGTGTACATTCTTCTGGTAACTATTATTTCTGTCCCTTTCCATCTCCTCAGGACAGAGTCTCTGAAGTACTGGTATTTCCAGTGTGCACTGCGCTGAGCTGTAACTGAGCTGTACCTCGCAGCCTGACACCAAAATAGATGTAGTGCTTTAGAAAAGATGTAGTTCACAGTAAGATCTTGGGCCACAAGCAGGGCAAGGAACTACAACTTCCAGAAGCCACCTTGGGGATCTCAAATGAAGAAGCAGCCACTGTAGCATTGCTCTGTCAGTTTTAGACAGACAAGGCTACGCTGATGAACCTTCACATCTCATTGCAAGGTCTATTTGCTCAAGGCTTTCCTTGAAGGGAAGAGGTTATGTGCTGAACTGATCTGACAATAAAAGCATCAATGTCAGTTCTGCAATCCTTTATGAACTCATAATGTTTTAAATTGAAATACATTTGTTCAGAGCCTGCCACGAGTGTATATATATCCATCAGAGAGGAAAATAAAGTATCGTGCTGTTTCTGATCCACCAGCAGCTGTACAGAGGCTGCTGCTCTGTGTCAAATGTGCTGCTTAACCAGGTGGAACAGGAGCAACAAAAGTTTTCACAGCCACATCCTCCTTCCATTGTCCTGCTGTGTTGATTGCTGCATTCCCAAGGTATTGAGTTCAGAGTCAAAACTTGACTGAGCACCGGAAATTCTCAAAGATATCCAGGACAGCTCACCACCCACCTCCCACACCAAACCCTACACATTTCAGTATCAAGATGTGAGTCTACTCAGTCAAATAAGATGCTGTTTCTTGCAGGTTAATTCACTCCCTGTAGTTGTACATGCAGGAGCAGAGCAGGATTCCAGAACAAGTCATTGCAGGATCCAAGGGAGAAATGAATGGATATCTGCTAAGAAGGAGGGTGTCCAGGAGAACATATTAGCCCATTTACCCCCCAGTACTCTGATCAGACCTGTTTCAGCGAGTCGTGATCTGTGCTGTGTCCTAGAATATCAGAGGATTCAGTCAGTGTGANAAGCAATTCTTGTTCACAGGAAACACTGCACTGTCGTTGGTTTTGAGCTGATTATCTCCAGAGCCAAAGGCAGGCTACAGACTGGGTAGCAGTGTTTGGATTGTCTCCTCTCATTGTCAGGCATTGTCCCTGTCACTCGGCATTTGCTAGTTTTCTGTCCATTATGCTTGCTCAGCTACTTCATCTGTTCACATAACAAAGCTACAAGAAACAGGTTAAGCTACATATTAATGTTTCAGTGCAACACTGCAATTTGATAACAATAAACAGAAGCTTTTATGAGGCTGTAAATGTCTCTTCCATTTATAAATATTGTACTATAACTGCAGGCTCTAGGGTTATCAGGCAGTCAAACCTTTCATCAAAGCCAAATAGTTCCTAAAGTACCACTCTTAAAAATCTTTTGCAGGCATTAATGTTTCATTAGTTCTCTCAAATGAGTCTCCTTGGGAATCTGTATAGCAAGTAAAATCTAGCTCTAACCCATGGAAAAATTAACTGCGTTTTTAATTCCCTTCTTTAGAGTTTACTCCACATGGCTTGTGGTGGTACATGGCTGGTGTTACAAATGCACTCAGCTTAGAAGGTAGCAGTAAAATTAATAACATATGTACAAATGTACATTATGCCAACGCGCACTCACCCTCCAGCCAAGATTCTTTCTGCCCCTCCAACTCTCCATCTATCCCTTGCTTTTCCATGGAGGGGGACTTCCTGCCTCTGCTTAGCCAAGCCAAATTTATGGAAACTACTCTGAAGTTGCACCCACAGTGCAACAACCAAGAAAGCACTGTCCAGGTATTTGATTGATTCACAGATTCTCAGGCAGCAGGGACCACTGTGACTTCCCTAAATACACATTGTTTCTATCCAATGTACTTGAAACAAATTGTGCCAGCAGCACACACAGCCTGTGTATTCACCATTCCTTTCTACCTCCAGCCTTGTAGAGTACATATCCTCAGTTCCTGCTCAGTGTTTAAATGTGCATAATTGGCAACCTGTTGTTACTGCATGTTGGCACGGAGCTTTATAGTTGGTGTGAAAGAAAATTATTTGGGCATTTGTAATGGCTTTATCTCAGTTCCTATCTAGCCTTCCAAGCAGTGCTTAATTTTGTGCAGCTTAAACAGGAAACTTTTAATATAAAACACAGACTGAACCTGCATCTTTGAATTCACAAGTGACTGACAGTTCTTCCTCTGTGAGCAGGTTTTAGGGGGATAGTCAAAGCCTGGACTCATCAGTAGATATGCTTTGTGAGCATTTGTGGTGTTACAAGGCCTCCTAGGGGTAGAAACAGAAGGAAATGCCCGCATGCTGCCTTTGTTGGTATGCTGGGATTTGGCATAGTAGGTGCTGGAGGGAGGAGAGAGGTGAGGGAAAGGCAGGAACATGTCAGGAAGGTGCATCCCTGAGTGCCTGGCTGCAGGTGTGGGAGTGGGCAGAGCGTATGAAAAATAGTAATGGGCACAATCCCGTTGTACGGGTGCTGTGAGACTGTGTGGTGCCATAGCTTGAACTGCCCCTCCAGCACTGTCAGCACAAGGTTACCCACCCAGGAAGGCACACTGTGGTTCCTACTGGGTAGATGGTGTGGTGTGTCTCCTAAAAAGGCGTCTCAGGAGAGGAGCTGAGCATTGCAAGAGCCTCAGCCAAAAGAATGTGAGGCGATGACTTCTGCAAAAACCTGCCTGTGGCAAATCATTATAATAGGGCGCAGGGATTTTTTCCTGGGCCATATGCTGAAAGCATTTGTCCTGCAAGGTCACATGATCGTCTGCAGTGAGCACAGAGTCCCAGTCTGTGAATTCACTTCCCAAGTTTTCCCTCTTTCCTTCTCTCACCCTTGATAATATTGCTGTCTGTGGCAGTGACAAGGCAACATGTAAATACCTTGCAGACGAGTTATTCATCATTAATGATGGCAGTTTGAAGTCATAATCAAGCAGCATTTGGCAGGAAAGAGTTTTTAATGAGAATGGGATTAAATAATTTAATTTAAAACACGTGAAGGGATTCTTCTTTGCACATGCCTCTTGCTTCTCAGCCTTTTGGTTCTTTTTCTGTCCACTAAAGGGTTAAAAAGAAAAAAAATAAGGCAATTTGGGGTTCACTGATTTCACATAAAGTCTTTGCCACTTAGGTCCTCACAAACAAGAGCTGCAAGAAGACTTTAGACTCAGGGAGAAGTGCAGAAGGGATTTTTGATACCAGAAATCTCTTGGGGGAAAAACGGCATCATGAAAATAATTGGCTGGAAAATGAAGCTGGCCAAAACGAGTATATAAATAAAGTGGAAATGTTTAACAGGGAAAGAACAGCTAACCTCAAGCTGGGGTGAATGATCCTTCTGTGACATCTCTCTAAAGCAACTCCTAGTGCTCAGTCAGGAATTACGGGGTCGATGCAGAGATTATTCGGTATTGATCTTTGGCCTGGCTTTATGCAGAGCATAAGCCTGTAAAATTACAATGGTCCTTTCAAATTTATTAAAATGGCTTAAAATTTATTAATCACTTTCGAAATGCAGGTCATGGACTCTGAACTGGAATAATAAAGCTTTAAGCCACTACCAATTATCTGAGAAGTTTGTACAACACGATGGTTCAATTACCCTGTCTGCAGGTTTCCCAGCTAAACTGCAGCCAGACCACATTTTCCATCTGTCCTTTCCTAAGTAAATGGGGTTTCCAGCCCTCCCCAAACTCACACTTTACCCCACCATTAACAATTATTCTCATTAGCAGGGTAAATCTGCAAATTTTTACAAGGATATTTAAACAGATTATTATTATCAGAATCAAAATATGCCAGACAGGAGAAATGGGAGACATTAGAAAAAGCTATGGGCACACATTAGTGTTCAGGGGAGCAGCAAGGGGGTGCTTTCCTTATCTACACGGTAATAATGGCTGTGCTGTCATATCCCATTGCTCCTGATAAAGGAAGAGGTCATTGTTGTACATATTTTTTGACAGAATGAGGTCGTTGATGTTATCTCTGATTAGTTGAATAATGATCATGACAGATTCTTAGTTGTCTTACCTTAGAAATGACAGTCTGCTTTCCTATCCTGGCTGACCTTTTTTCCTTAAAGGGAACTGTACTTGCAAAGCAGCCACGGAAACTGAGAACTGTGGGGGCTGGGTTTTCTCCTCTCTCCTTGTGCAAGGGTAGTGTAAAAAAAAGGGGGAAGAAACTTTAGTGGCTGCTGTAGCAACAAGCACTCCTGTTTATCTTGCAGCACGCATGAAGGATATGATCTCTGTGGAAGAAATTCCTCCACCTCAGCTGTGGCAGATTGTTGCCCCTCAGATGAGGAAGGAGAGCTCCTTGCAAGGTTGTTTTATTAGATCATCTTCTTTGCCCTCAGTAGCATCTCAGCCCTGTGCCCTGCTACCAAGCATAATAATGTGACTAAAACACCTCTTAACATTTAACAGCCCCATTAATTTTCCATTGATGCACCACACAGACTAAGGGATTTGCACCCTTGACCTTGGGCATCTAACACATAAAATATTAGATTATGTTTTTGCAACTCTTCTGTACATTCTCAGTCTTTCAGTGCTGGGAGCACAGTTATAACCAGCTTAGTCAGAAAACATAAAAATTTAAACTTTTCTGGCATAGACAAGGCTAGAGACACAGGAGAAATTCAATGTCCTTGTCTTTTTTAATAAGTCTGCAAGCCTGAAAATCTTATTAAGCATTCAGAAAACAGAACGTGACACACTTAAAGAAAGTTTGTGGAAATTACCTTTTCTTTTTTTTAATTCCTGTTGAAGTCTCCTTGAAAAACAAGAGTTGAGAACAGAATTCTCATTTTTGGTGCCTCACAGTAATTTGGATTGAATGTGAACTGTTTTCTTTTCCTCTCCATTCAGTTAGCCAGCAAATGGAAAACATATTTTGTTTGAAAAACCTTTAGGGAGTGAATAGAAATGAAGTTATTCTAAACAACCACTGCATTAGAGAAGTAATATAAATGAGGTTCTGTTTTCCAGTGGAACTGCTCTTGAATTTGACTTGCAATGCAATGAACTATATCAGAGACATACCCTATAAGGAACACTTAAATTATGGGGAATAGTAAAGATTGTTAAAATTAGAGCTAGAGCCGACCTACATCTGTTCTCTGGATCGCCCTTCCTCCCTGCCCACCATACTTGGAAAAATTTGAAGGTTTTAGTGCATGTTCTTAGCTACTCTCTTAAGCAGCTCATGGGAACTAATAAATCGCTAAGACTTCATGAGGACAAAGTTTAGTGAGTTAAGTGGCTGCTTTCCTGGAAAACTCCTTCAGACACTTCTTACTTTATTTCCAGCCGGAAGAAGGATGAGATGTAGATAAAGGGAGTCTGAAAAGCCTGAATAAACTCTCAGGGGAAGCGTGGTGCTGTATTTCTGAGACTAGTGTGCCACATGCAGCACCTCCCAGGATCTGGCAGGGAAGCAGGGGGGCTCTGAGACCCTCTGCACTGTCTGTGCTGGTGGTGTCAATCCTAACCACCTATGGAGCCCTTAGGGCTTCCTAGGCGCTGTGAAGGTCTCATGCTGAAAGGTTTTTGGAGGAATGTGCTAAGTAACAACGCCTCTTTTTCTTTAAATTAAATCACTCTTCATTCTGTATCCTGTTAGGAAGCTAACTCAAAGAGCTGTAGTGCTCCAGCTCACCATCCTCTATCATCCACTACAATGAAAATAATGAACAAGCCCTTTGTACAAAAAGAGATGGGGCAGTCTGGGATGGAGCAAAAACAAGCTGACAATCTAAAGTTATAACCACAAAGAGAAAGACAAAATAATATTTTCTGAGGTTGTTATCGGAGAAAGTTAATAAAGCTCTAATGAATATTAATTTATATCCATATAGATTGCTAACTTCTGTGCTTTTGCTGACATGGCGAGCTATCAGTATTTAAATGTCTAGCAGTTCTTTTGATTTGCCACAATTAATGTTTCATGGTGTGTACGTGAGTTTATAAATTAAAAAATTTAATTACAAGTTGTTCTTCTTGGGCTTTTTTTGTAAAGACCAAATGGCAAACAGAGCTGCAGAGCTGTGACAGAGTCAGGATGCTGATATAAATATGGGTAGATGATGCTAACTAAGTTATTTCCTTTTAAATCTCTTCATATCCTGAATGGAAACATGGCTTTAGATGAAAATGCTCATTATACAAATTAGATGGATGTTATTATTGAGCACATTAATCATTTTTTCTCCAAATGTTCACTTTACAAATGTAATTATTTTTAATCATACTGGTTCCACTAAATTAGAGATTTGGTTTCCTTTTACACTCAAATTCAAGGTCTCTCTATTTAAAAGCACATTATTTTTTATAGATTATTTCCTGTCATTTTACTTCAAAAGCACCTGATAAAATTTCAGTAAATGTGATTAAATAGTACAGGAAAGTTGCCATGGTATTTTTCTTCCTTTCAGCCTCATATAATCTCTGGTTTCTCTATGGCAGGTTTGAGGCTTCACAAGAGTGTGGGTGTGTAAATAACCTGATTTCTTAATGAGTGTATTGAAAACATATTTTCTTGCAGTTCAGTGACTGATAGTAAGCTATTGAGTATTTAGCCCTGGCAGAAGATCAGGACAGATCTTGTATGACAATCTAATACCACCTATAGCGTATTTTGAAGTCTCGTAAGGTACTTAGTAGACCTTGTTGACACCTCAAAACCAAGCACAAATTCTATTCCATGCTTAAAAAATCCCAGATCCTCAAATCCACCGGAGATTTTACGACCTGCTTTTTCTCTGGTCATATGCAGCAGAAAAAGCAGCCCAATATCTTTTGTTATCAACAACCATCTGGCAAAATTTCATTGTCTAAGCTTTTCAGCTGCTTTATGAGGAACAACAATTTAACTCCACATTGAAGACTGTGCAGGCTCACAACCAGATCCAGTCATTTTCAGTACTGCCTCTCTGTTAGGGTGTATAATTAATATGGACNTTTTTTTTTTTTCATTTTAAAAACAGAACTCCACCTAGCTCCTATTGTCCCTCACTACTTGTTGGCTTTATTAAAAAAATCTGCCTCTCCACAATTTGTCTGCAAAAAGGTTCATGCAAAAATGCAGATGAAGAAAAGAGATTAATTGGTGCGCAGTTGTAGTTCATGATGAGGCAGAGATGTGCTATGGATATTTTCATTAGTTAAAGGGAACATGGGCATTCATAAACATGTAAAAGAGAACTTACATTCAAAAACTATTCCATGAATAAACACTGTTCATCTCATTGTGTTAACAATTTAACACACTTTGAAAAATAGCGTGAAATATTGTTCTTTTTTCATTCATTGTACAGCAGGTTGCTGAGCACAGTGTTATAGCATTGAAGATTTGTGGTTTCAAAAGCATTTTTGAAAATTGGCAAAACATCTATAACAGTTTTGTAAAAGTGAGCAAGCAACTGTCAAAAAGCAAGATCAGGAAAAAAAGACATTGAAGACATTGGAAGAAAATGTAGCAGTGGTAACTATTACATGCAGTGGCCCACTTGTAACCTGTTGGATGCAGGGGTCTACACTGTAGGAAGGCAGGAAGAAGTCCCAGAGCAANGTTTATAAATTAAAAAATTTAATTACAAGTTGTTCTTCTTGGGCTTTTTTTGTAAAGACCAAATGGCAAACAGAGCTGCAGAGCTGTGACAGAGTCAGGATGCTGATATAAATATGGGTAGATGATGCTAACTAAGTTATTTCCTTTTAAATCTCTTCATATCCTGAATGGAAACATGGCTTTAGATGAAAATGCTCATTATACAAATTAGATGGATGTTATTATTGAGCACATTAATCATTTTTTCTCCAAATGTTCACTTTACAAATGTAATTATTTTTAATCATACTGGTTCCACTAAATTAGAGATTTGGTTTCCTTTTACACTCAAATTCAAGGTCTCTCTATTTAAAAGCACATTATTTTTTATAGATTATTTCCTGTCATTTTACTTCAAAAGCACCTGATAAAATTTCAGTAAATGTGATTAAATAGTACAGGAAAGTTGCCATGGTATTTTTCTTCCTTTCAGCCTCATATAATCTCTGGTTTCTCTATGGCAGGTTTGAGGCTTCACAAGAGTGTGGGTGTGTAAATAACCTGATTTCTTAATGAGTGTATTGAAAACATATTTTCTTGCAGTTCAGTGACTGATAGTAAGCTATTGAGTATTTAGCCCTGGCAGAAGATCAGGACAGATCTTGTATGACAATCTAATACCACCTATAGCTTATTTTGAAGTCTCGTAAGGTACTTAGTAGACCTTGTTGACACCTCAAAACCAAGCACAAATTCTATTCCATGCTTAAAAAATCCCAGATCCTCAAATCCACCGGAGATTTTACGACCTGCTTTTTCTCTGGTCATATGCAGCAGAAAAAGCAGCCCAATATCTTTTGTTATCAACAACCATCTGGCAAAATTTCATTGTCTAAGCTTTTCAGCTGCTTTATGAGGAACAACAATTTAACTCCACATTGAAGACTGTGCAGGCTCACAACCAGATCCAGTCATTTTCAGTACTGCCTCTCTGTTAGGGTGTATAATTAATATGGACTTTGAGACATTAAGCAACAAATTCTGTAACTGGAAGATATTTCATGTGCAGATTAGGAAGTAACCATCTGCCACATTCTTTATGCAGCACTGTGATTTATTTTAGAAAGACAAGAAAAACCCCAACATATTCACTGTTTTGCAGAGACCAAGTATGTTCCCAAGAGAACCTGGCTTTGCCTTTGCTGGAAATGTACTTTGGCTACAAGTGTAAATATACACTGTCTACACAGGTTTTCTACAGCAATTTTGCTAATATTTTAAGAAATAATACTGCTGNTTGGATGCAGGGGTCTACACTGTAGGAAGGCAGGAAGAAGTCCCAGAGCAACTGGGGTTGTCTGCTTATGTCCTCCTCTATGTTCTTCTGAAAGGGCCTCTTCCACAACTCACTCCATAGACATTTGAATCGATCCACAAGGTCTGTGTATGTAATTCCTGTTTTGATTTTAAAGCTCTTACTGAGATGATTGTCTTAGATTTCCACATGAAGTTTAAGGAGGCAGGGAGCTGTGTTTCACTGAATTGTGCTTGTTTCACAGGGTTCTGTAAGACCCCAGGAGAAATATTTCCCTTTTGAACTTCTCTTTGCAGTGTAAAACTCATTTTTATTCTTTCTGTTCCATAGTGGACTCATCTCCTCCTTGTAGTTCGAAATATAAAACCCCTTGGTGAATGACCACAGAAATCCAGTAGACTGTCAGGGCAGGAATTACCTTGCCAGCATTCTTGCACCTCACTGGCATTTTAAAGAGCTGGCAACTCCATGAGTGGTGGGATGGATTTAGTTTGGTTTTCCCTGGCTTTTGTGCTAGTGTTGGCTTGTCAGAGGGTGATGGACATGACTCATCCACATCTGCTCCTTCAGTCAGAGGCTGCTTATATATCTCCCTATTAGCTTTCCCAGTTTTGTGAAGGTTTTCAGGAATTTACTGTCTTTAAGATCTCTGCCTTTTTGTCAAAAGTGATGGAAATATTCGCATTTACTGGGGAAGATGAAGGTGTAGATGTGTACACACAAAGAGCACAATTACATAGCCTTTGTTTCATTGAGGAAACTGGATAAAAAGTGTCCACTGCATCCCCAGTCCCCATTAGTGCACACCAGTGAAGCTGTCTTTCTTGAAATGCATTTAATTGTGGCACAGTTTTAAAAGAGAATGAGTGACGTGAGTTTGTAGTAAATGGGCTGGGATATTTTTTTCAGTCCTCAGAATCCTTGACATATAACCTTTTGCTTATATAAAACACTTCAACTGTTCATTCATAGGTTTAACTATGCTGAAGACTATCCAGTGGAAAGAAATCTTATTATCTCCAGCTTAATATTTCATTATCTGGCACAATATGAGGATATTAGACTTTGATTGCTGGTTCTCTTCAGAGATTACAGTATTTAAATTCTTATTCCCATCTGCATTTTAAACGTCATCCTTTTTTTTTTTTAAACTGGTCACATTTATGTTGCATTTAAATCTTGTCTTTTAAGTTTTCAGGTTAAAAAGTTTAGGAGCAAAATGTTCAAATTAGGTTTGTCCTAAATTTCCCCAACTATTCTGTTGTTCACCCTCTCATTTTACATCCTAACAATATGCAGATAGAATAATGGACATCAAGGAATTGCAACGGTCATTCATTACACACCAACATCTGACCAAAAAAAAAAGTACCTTCAAGAACAACATGACGACCTGATGCACCTAAACCTTTTACAAAACTATTAATCTGTGACAATGTCACCCAAAGTTACAGTAAATAAGTTATTGAAGTAGTTTTATGGGTCACAGTAATGTATCTGTTTGGAATCCGTTGTACTCAGACAGGCATATACATTTGCTGTAAATG
>VYZQ01067360.1:31398-46341 GCA_013400655.1 Mystacornis crossleyi | reverse complement strand
GTATGTGTGTGACTGTCTTGGCTCAGGATGGCACCCAGAGAGCTCTGAAAGCTCATGAATTGCAGATTAATAACAATGCAGGTAGCAGAATAACTTCCTTCAGCACAGTGAAAATGATGCATGTTTGCAGCTGAAGGTTTGTGTCTGATGATGAGGCAAGATGAAGGCAGTTGCATTTCAGTAAGGACTTCAGCAAAAGACAGCAACAACATCTTATGCTTACAAGTAAGGAAAAGATTTTGTCAGTAAACACCAGGATCCTCTACCTATTGTCTGATTTTGGCAATGTCTGATTTGTAGCGTTACGTTGTATGTTTCTGACTCATAATAGGCTGCTGAAAGCCATCTGGGTGGTGCCATCCCCCACACCAAGTCACGACTGCAGAAGGAGAAATTCTCCTGGGAGTCTGATCCAGTAATGGGATCCATATGGGATGTGCTTCAAATCCTGACAGCATCTACAGGGCAGGACTGGAAAGAGTTCTGTTACTTCTGTTTTAGAGCCCTCTGATACGCCATATCTGGTGGCCAAAACTCAGTAGCAATGCATCACTCTCTCCCTGAGTGCTGCCTTACCAAAGGGCTTCTCTCCAGTCTCACTCCGTGGTTTGCTTTCCTGGAGGGTGCACATGGAGGGATTAACTTATGCATGCTTGGGTTAAATGAATTGAGAACAAGCAGTGTTCTGTGCAGTGCTGCAGCATCCAGGAGGGGCTGCATCATCCTGTTTGTCACACTTTTTTTTTAAAATAGCTTTATTTTATCCCCCAGTAGTGCTGCCTATTGGTATTCATTTGAATGGTCAGTAATTTTTAAATGCAACTGTCATACTCTGCCTTATGAATTGCAGTGGTTCTACTATGCTGTAAAGAAACATTTTGACACTGTAAAAACTAAATTTTGCTAAAACATCTTTGACATTCATGAAGGTAAAATTTTAGTGTTGTTTTCGTGGTTTCACTATAGACCTGGTACAAAATTCTGTTCAACAATACATTTTGAGAGTGCAACAAATATTTCTCACTTGATTTAGAGAGGGCAGAATAACAAGTAAACTGAATAGCGAAAGACTGTACTTTCTAGCAAGTTGAAAATACCATGGTTTGTTTTCCACTAATACCATGAGAGATAAAATTAATCTGAAAGTACACAGAAATTCACATTTGCAAAATCTGGTCTCCACAAGGCCATGAAATCCTTAATTTGTTTATTTCTCCCAGAAGAATATAAATCACTGTTGCATCGCCCAAATGTTTGTGAGTTTATCAAAAGGAGCGTTTATTCAGCATTTGTTCCACTCTGTCATTAAATCCTCTGGATTATATGGCTGTTGTTGTCTTTTAAATTCCTGATAAATATGTTGCTGACAGCCAGCTGTTCTTTCCAATGCATCATAACCAACCACCCTAGAGTAGATCATTAGTCTGCTTACATCCATCTATTTTGTTTATGCCACTCGGGGAGATTACAATGGCCATCTGAAACTGTGGGCACTTTTTGTTTTGGAGGAATGCACCATCAGTGGCACAGGAGTGTAAGGGACAAGGCAGAGTTTCAAGGATATCAGCTCTCTTGGAGTGATGAGGCTTGCTTGCCCAGTAGTGGGACGCTTTGGTGTCTCTGGTGGCTTCAGCCCTTTTTTCCCTGAGGCAGTTTTGGAGCCGTGCAGACTAGTGACACCAGGGGAAGCCTCTTGGGGCTGAACCCCCAGGCCCATGGGGAAATGCCTGACCCATCACACCACCTGGTTATCCCTGGGAGCAAAAATTTGGGTGTGAAATAAGTGTCTGTTGTGGCACAGACTTTTCCTCCCTCATACTCTTATGCCATATTACATTTGTTAAATAGAAGGTCAGAGCTTTCCAGAGTTTCCCCCTTGGCAGCAAGCTGAATTTTCCTGCTGCTCTTCTGACTTTTCAGCGGTATGAAGCATCAGGTTTGGTTCACTCGCAGTTCAAGCTGTCAAACTCCCATGTACACAGCAGTCAGAGTCTGTTTTCCAGTTTGCAGCATTCAGCCCACATGGTTTTTTCTCAGAAAACAAGGGAATGCTGCCCCTTGCACTTGTAATTTACAGTAATTAGCAAGGAAATGATGCTTGGTTTTAGAGGAAGAAGCACACTGAGCAACTCATTCCTAAAAAGAAGATTTGGAAAGGAAGCTCACATAGGGAAGTAGTACATTTTTATTCCTGTTGTAAACATAAATATTCAACACTTTTTGCAAATCAAAAATCAGAAGGGAGAAAAGCAGTGATCTTTTGATTGACTGAACCTTTTTTTCTCCTAGCTTATGCTGAAATGCTTAATATTTCAGCTGTGTGTGAAATGCAAGTAAGCTGATAGATTGGTTGTATTAATTGGAAAAAAAAAAAACCAAAAAACTCTAACCCAAAAAAATCCTAGCTGAGACACNGAACCTTTTTTTCTCCTAGCTTATGCTGAAATGCTTAATATTTCAGCTGTGTGTGAAATGCAAGTAAGCTGATAGATTGGTTGTATTAATTGGAAAAAAAAAAACCAAAAAACTCTAACCCAAAAAAATCCTAGCTGAGACACTTCATTTTCAAAGAACAGATGGCTTGCTTTACTTACAGCTGTAGAATATTTTGCTGCAACATAAAGACATATAGTATATCCTCTGGGGATGAAGGAAAATGAGATGGAGAGAAAACGTTGAAGGGAAAATCATTAGAAGCTCTAGGAGTAATAGAAGTAACAGGCCTGACTTCTGGTGCCACTAACTTTTGTTGGCTTCAAATGACAAGTCCTACTTGAGATCAAGACATCAGCAGGACCCCTACTTGCCCTGAGTTTCCCATCCTCCTCCCCATGGGGACAGCAGCAGGAGAAGCCCCACCTGCAGACATTTCTTGTGGCAGAGGACGTTTTTTATGTTTTCTCTACCAGCCTGCCTGGCTTAACCTTTTGACCATCCTTCAGCTGCCTCTTAATGTGACCATTTTATCAACAACTGCAGTTAAAACGGCAGTCAGTTTAGCCAGCTCTGTCTGCTGCTGCTTGAAATTTTATGTATTGTGACCTTCTTTGTGCCCTTAATTTCTGCTGGAGATGCTCATCTCCTTGCACTGTAACCAATGAATCAATTTTATTTTCTCTGCTGAAAGTGTTGGGGGGGGTGGTGCAAAGCAAAGTTTCTCCCCCTGCTCCTTATCTGGAGTAAGAAAACTCCTGCAGTTTTACTCTCTTTGTAACTGCCTATTGATTGTGTATGTCAGCTGTACGTCTGTGGGCGCTGAAGGATTTGATTTTATTTCTGCTTGCTCAATGATATCCAAAAAGTGACTGCTTGAAGGGGTTCTGAGAAGTGGGGGTCTCTTCCACAGGTTTTGTAATGCATTATTTGCATATAATTCCAGCAGGACAGTGTAATTACACAAGGTATTTCTTTTTACATGTTTAGGTATTCTTTTTGAATGACACATGCATTTGCAGTCCCAAGGCCCCAGAACTGCCATGGGCACAATTGTCCCATACTACCTTACACATGCCCAGATTTAGTGCTCTTGCATGAATTGTGTGCCAGTAAATAAAAGTAGTCATTTTTCTGAGTGTTTGATGGCAATGGATGCTGTGCTCATTTCTGTTGGTCTGGGCAGTCCTCTGCCACTGAGAGCAAGTCAGATGTATGCCTGAATGAAACAGGCTGGGAAGGACAAGAATTGCCTAAGGAATGAGAAGCAAACATCAATTACTTGCTCAAGGATGAAAAGGTGTTTGGTAGGCTACTTATTTAGATGGCTAAGCACATCTTGCATTTGGCTTCAGCATCCCGGCCTCGCACTTACAGCACATCTCCTATCACATCTGGGACACTTGAGCAGTTCAAAGAGGGTTTGTGCACTGAACCTTCTTGTCAGAGCCAGGACCATCAGCAAAGGAACTCTGAGAGGTAGAAGCAGCTGGCATGGGCTTTGGTTCATTGTGGGTTCAGAACCATCAGCACCGGCGTGGGGCAGTCTGTGAGGACTGTTAACTCCTATCTATGACTGCCGGACTCCCTCTGCGAAGCTCACACACTCTGACACCCGTAGTCGAAGTCTTGTGTGCGCCCTAAGGATCTGGCTATCAGGCCCAGGGTGTGATTCCTGGGGTATTCTGAGCAGGGCCAGGAGCTGGACTTGATGATTCTGATGCGTCCCTTCCAACTCAGCATATTCTATGATTCTACAATACAGTAGCAGGTCATAAATAACTCCCCATGTAACTTGCACTACTCAGTGCGAGCCTGTCGTGTGTGTGACAATTATTCTAAAATTAATATTTTCAAACCAAGTGTAAAAGTTTCTGAGGTACAGCTTCCAGCAAATATTATTATCAAATATATTATCTCTTTATTTAATTCTAGAGCCATAATCAAGATCGCCTTTATTAGATTTCAGGAGATCTTTATTGCACTGTCTTCTCCTGGGAGAGGTGCCCAAGGCACTGAGCCCCTGAGCAGAAGCCTGAGTGAAGTAGAAATAGTAGTTCTCAAATTACCACAGCCTTGTTCAGTTTGTCTCTGTATCTGTAACAGTACGATATCTATCTTCTTTTTACCTGATGGGGCCTGCTGAATAAGAAAATGTGTCAATCGTAGGTGAGAGAGTTGCTGTTTCCAATGTTACAGATTTATGATTTCATAGCAAGATACTGATGCAAACCTGGAAGAATTAAACTTCTACTTTTGCAGAGAGAAGTCCCTGAGTAGCTCCAGCCCTCCAGAGGTTAAGAGCAAAGGAAGCAAGGAGAAGCATTCTGAAATCAGGGCTCAGATAGTGCCAGGTATTGCAACTCACTGCTTGAGGATTTAGCTCTGTGCTTGCAACTGCATTAAGGTGGGATGTTTGGCAAGTCTCTGAATGTAGCTGAACATTGTGCTTCACATGGCTGTTGGAAGGATATCTAAAAATGGCAGCAAAGAATTCACTGATATGTGGGGAAACGGGGCTGGAATTGGTTAACAGTGTACAAAAGATTCTGCACCCTCTGTGTTTTGAAATGAAGGGGTTTTCCTATGACATAATTGTAAGTATTCTAATAGGTAAGTAATTAAGAGTTTGAATGACAGGCATACCAGTCCAATGCAAAGCACCCTCTGCAAAGAGGTGATGTAAACCAGAGGGTGGAAGAATACAGTGTGTGTGCATATGTGACAAAAATTCCCTGTTGGTTCAAGAAAAAGTGCTTTGTTTTTCATTAGATACGATATCGCAGACGTGTCATCTTTAATCCATTTCTGTCAAGCTCAGTTGTCAGAAAGAGTAAAATTTCTTTCAAAAAAGACATAGCTGCTAATCCCTAAAAGCACACTGCAACCATACTCTGGTCCTTCCAGATCTCTAATCAATGTCTCCTTCTGCAAAGATGCCCTTGAACCTTGGAAATGGCCTCATAATATTAATAGAAAAGATAAGAAGCACCCTTTTCTCTCTATTCTTACCTTGTGGAGAGGGACATCTTTTTAAATATTTGTTTCTTTTGTAACTCAGTGTCACAGTTTCATCAGTCAGCTGAAAACTCATCAGCTGAAAACTCCTCAACCTTTCAGTATGAATAAGTCAAAAAAATGATTGATGTAATCTGTTTTCTTTGGAGCCTGTCTTGTAGTGCTTTAAAAGTGTCCCCAAATGGTGAAATCTGCAATTTTGAAACAAAAGCCTTTTCCTGCTGAATATGGTCAAGTACTCATAACCGTGAAAGGGATCACTCATAGAGCTATATTACTTTTTCACAGGAATAATACTATGTGTTAGGAAAAAAAACTGGCTAACAATCAGATTTTTTTGACAAAAGATGTGAAGCTTGCTTTTTTAAATATGGAATTCATTAGTATTATTGAACAGTCTTATCATATTTCTTTTAACTATAAATGATTTCCTCATACTTGGTTCCTCAGTTTTCAAAGGCTTTAGAAGTTACATAAAAGCAGGTACATGATAGAGGACTGGGTATTGTGGAGGTGTTAATACGTGGCAGATTTTTTTTAACCTAAGCACACATATTTCAGGACCCATTATCTTGTCTTTTCTTTTGATAAAGTGATTTTAGATTGACTATTACCTTCCAAAGAAATTCAAGACAGATTATTTCCATCATGCAGTGACCAACATTCCTCACCTGGGAAACTGCTTGTCCAGTTGGACAAGATGGAAAAATAAATGTGTTCTCAAATGTCCTCCCAGGGCACAACTGGGTGAGAGGCAGTCTATGGCGTGCGAGACAAGTGAATAACCAAACATTAGGATCATGATAAAGTCATGGGACAGCTCGGCTCTTGGAGCTGATACCTGCTTGCAAGAGTTGTAAGTTTGAGTCTCAGGTGGCTGAAGATGTGCAGAGACCATTAATATAAACCTTCTTCTATGATGCTAAACATGTGTGATGTGAAAATCACCTTTAATTGTAGCTGTAGAGCAGCCTCTGTGCAATCACCTATGATAAACCAGACCTTTCATAAAAAAATATTGTTCGTGTAGGTACCAATCTGTGTACAATGACAGCACAACACTTCATCTATATTTATTTATTGAACACTGGGATAGGCATAGAGTGTGTTTCTCTAAAAGCTTCCATGAATGTTAATTGCAAGGAATATCACTTGTAGACAACGCTTGTGCCTAGGAAAATATAGAAAAGGAGAGCCAATAAAGCATCATGTGAAAAATATTAGCTTGCTGAAAAGCTTTTTATGGTTTGAATTAATTTTTAGTTCGGCAGCACTTGTTAAACCTATAAATAGATAAATAGTCTCTTGCCTTCCTATAGCTTTTTTCCTCTTATGGGGTGCTTTAGAAGTCTTCACATTCAGTGATTTTTATTTTATTAAATTTAGTTAACACTGCAGGCTCTCTTTCAGAGAACTGCTTTGATAACAGGCTGTTTCATCTCAGTTCCTAGTGTGATAAAAGCCAATTTAGAGTCACTTACCTTATACAAAACAATGCAAAGTACAAGATATTTTGATGATAATAACATCTTTTAAAAAGGATGACCATCTGCCTTTATTCACCTTTGCTTTCAGTGTCCTTTCGAGCTCCACTTTCCCTATGGAAAGATGTAATCACAGGGATCATTTTCAGTCCTGTCAGCTGCAAAGACGTGGTAACCATCTTATAAGATAAACATATGGCTGGGTCTTAAGGGCTTTTTCAAACTGGGAATCCAGATATAGGCTGCCAAGTTGTGTACAGAAGCATCTGCCACGTCAGTTCCCCATCACAACGCCTTCATGCACCACCAGGAAGCCTGAGCTGGTGCCTGCTCTTTTCCAGGCTGGCATTTTATGGCAAGAACCAGCCACAAAAATGTAGAGCTGTGTATCTGAAGGCTTAACTTTAGACTCTTTAATCTCAATGTTTTAGGAATAACTGGGGACAGATGAGACTCATCCATCCAGAGAGTTCCAACAAAAACCCAGTTGTAAGCTGCAGGGTGAGCATGGAAGGACCTGGAAGTTGAGCAGTCTCTCCAGGTGGACCGGGGAGTGATTATTTTGAAATACACTTTAGCCCCACTGGTAGTGCCATTCACACAGTCCTTACTGGGCAGGCCAAGAACGATCTATTCATACTCCATCTGATTTATTTTTACACCGTTCCTGACAAAACTGTTGTCTAGTCTCTGTATCTTGCTTCATTTGTGGTCTCTTGGTTCAGATGGCTTCCCTCCTGAGGCCTATTAAGCAGGAATTTCCCCGTACATGGGTCTTTATCAGCTCCTCATAGCTAACCAGAACGTCTCCAACTTGAAACACGTAATCTTCCTGCTGTACAGTGCTCCTGCCTCCTGCCTTTTGTGAGGAATGTGGTTATTTGCCTCTGCTTGCTATTATGGTTCATATTGGAAGTGGACTCTTTCTGTTTGATCTTGAAACATGGTGGGATTCTGGTAGTGGAGTGGCCTTGCCCATGCCTTTCTTGTATTGGTGGCTCTGAAGAAGTGAGGTCTGTGCTTAAGAGAAAACACAGCCAAATGAATTTGCAGTTGACCACCTGCTTCCTCATCAGCCCTTCATAGGAGAAAGACCTGGATATATAGAGCTTGATAAGGCATTTTTCTCTAGATAATCAGCACAATTATGACAAAGTTTCTCATTAAAATGTTTGTGTGAAGATGGTTGCTTTGCTTGAAAATGTGCCTGGTGCTTGTAGGCTAAAATCACTGTTGGAAGCAACTTTTGTATAGTAATACTTTTTTTTTAACTGGGTGGGTTTCTTTGCTTGGGTTTTTTGGTATCTTGTAAGCAAGGCCTCTGAAATGTTTATCAAAACAAAGACTGGTGATTTTTATAAACTTTTTGTTTTGAAGCAGAACATGCTGCCCATTCCAGGAAGTTAACATACTTTTTCTAACCTCATGGAATTTGCCCTGAAAATCAGAGGAGGACATGTAATACAGAGAGATCCATAAACGTGCAGGAAGTTAGATTTATTGCTATTTGTGAAGCCATTTAATACTGTTCAGAGCAGTTTTAGCTCATCAATACCCCACTGGTGAATCTCAGAATATCTATCATGTTTATCTGAGACAGCCTTCTGCAATGTATCTTCATTTGTTCTTACCTAGTGTTCCCTCTCACCCTTTACTTTGCTTTTTACCTTACTTTAGAACGTCAGTTATTTACTTCAGGAGCCAAAACTCTCTTCCTCCTCACCCCAGGTGCTGAATAACCAACTAATAAATAGGGAGATAAAAAATTCCTGAAGTACTTCCTTCACCTAAGCAAACTGTTGAATAGGAACTGTGTTCCAAGCAATTGGCATCACACTGGAAACATGCCTTAAACTGCAGCCATTGCAATCAAAAGATTAATAGATAAGTAATTAATTTTATTAAGTTACTCTCCTACATGGACCATTTTAAAACGTAAGGATTGCTAAAATAAGACATTTAATAAACACAAAGGGAAAAGAATCTCCCATTGTAGCTGGATTAAAGAAACCAAACAGCCTTGACTCCTGCATCTATCATTGTCTGGGAAAAAAAGTTTCAAAAATATTGTGGTTAAGTTTTCGATTGAAGAGTACAGAAAATAATTTTTCAAAAATAGATCTTTATTAGCAGTCTGGGTTAGAGAACTGGGTATTCACTTTGATTAAGGTTTTCCATTGAGAGGAATAAAAATTTTAGGTTTTCACAGGTTACAAGTTAAAAAATATGGAAAGTGATGTATTTACATTACAAAGATGAGATTGAGTTACAGTGGCAAATAGGGTAAGTGTTGCAAGTTAGACATTAGAAGAGGGATATGAACCCAATTTACTGGGCAAATTAACTTTGTTAGAACACTTGAGCTGGCGCAAATATAACAGCGCCTTTAGGAGACAAACTGCCTGCCTTGCTTGTGTACTCCAGTGTTTCTCTAATGATTATAAAATTCTTTAGGCAAGATTTTTTCACCAGCCTAAGGGCACCGAAAGATATTGATAAATGTGCAAGAGAAATAGAATGAAAGTTGGACTCAATGCCCTCACTCTTCATATCCTAATACCTGCTGAAGCAGTTCTGGTTCCTTTGCTCTGCGTAACTAAAATTGTGCTCCTGCATGACAAGGGTGCCACTGATTTGCAAATGGAGCTACTCAGTGTTTTCAGGACTTGAATAACAAGCCCAGAGAATCCCTTGAAAAATAATGTCCTGGAAAGCAAAGTAGCAGGCAGAGCCTGGCCAAACTGAAGGTGAGCTGAAGCCTGTCAGCAGTGTCCACCTGAGACAGTTCAGACATGGACTGAAATGCCTTTGGCAGGATCTCTTTCTTGATCAATAACAAGCTGTACTCTGTTTCACCTTGTGCCCAAGGATTTCACAGTGCTTCATACACCTAAGGTGAATGGTGTTTGATGCAGTCAGACACTGAACAAGGGGATCTTAACATGCTCGTTAGTTCAGAAAGTCTTCTGCTATTTCCAGACTGTTCAATGTGAGAAAGGGAAGTGGGCTTAAATGATAACCCAAGGTTAGGCCTCAAATTAGTTACGAGATAGGAAGTGGTCACAAACGGCCCCCTCTGAGATCGTGGGGCTGATCTGCCTACCTGAAAATAAAAGAAAGCCAGTCCTCTTTGCAGTGAGCAATTTAAGCCAATTTCTATTGAACAATTTGCTGTGAAATTTGATTTCAAAGAAAAAAGAAAAACTATGTGAAGCGAGGCTAAACAGTGTTCACAGCATAGTGGTCATCCTTTGATGTGATGCTTTAGAGGAGCTGAGGCAGAATGTGCTTCTGTGCAATTTAATAAAAATAAGGCTGTGACACATCTTCTGATGCAAAAGTCCAAGACTCTCCTCAACATCTAACTCTGAACCTTAAAATTACCATACCTGAATGCATGCAGACAAGTTGTGTTCATTAATTTTAGCAGCATCTGTGCCCATTTACACCAGCTAAATATCTAACATTCAATATAAGTAATTTTCTTGTCCCTTTTCAATTAGCTCCATTACAGAAAATCTAATTAAATCATATCTTTTAGCAGGAACCAAGAATTCAAGAGCTAAATTTTTGCACTTAATTAAAACCACTTCGTCTTGAACTGTTAATTTTCTGAAAAAGATATCCAGTAGTTTTTCCTCTGATCCACTTGGTTCCTGAATGAAATGGCTCATTTACTCTGAGTTGGCTCTTGAAGTGTACACTTATGCTCCAATTCTTGCGACGATCTCAGAAGATGATAGGAATCATAGCTGCTTTCCTCCGCACTTCCGGATAAAATCTCTTCAGGTACAGCTTGTGTTTCTTTTGGGCCCACAGAGACATCTGGATGACCATCAGGAAAGCAAAGATGCCAACTAGCAGGGAAAAAGATTTAAAGAAAAGGATCATGTGTGTTCTTTCAGTGCCTGTCCCTGTAAATACAAATAGGGTTTATGGAAATGCTTGGCCCTAAAGCAAGTAAACAGGAGCTATCTGGTCCAGCTGCCGGGCAGTGAGGTCTCAAAAAGCCCAGCAACTACAAGATTTCCCAGGACACTGCTGTGCTTGTCAGAAGCCAGTAAGTGGGTCTTGGGTACCTCTCGCTTCAGGCTGAGTGGCACCAAATGGGGGATAATTTTACTGCATCTGCATTTTGCAAATTCATTATCCTTTCTTCATTAAAAAGAGGTGGTTAACCAGAAATTTTCTTTTGGCATCCGGTCAAGTTATGTCTGGGACAGTTACAGCAAGGGTGACTGTGCTGCACATGTTGCTGCTCCTGCCATTGTAGGGACAGCCCTACATTGTCCCCAAACTTTCAGATCATTTCCATACCGAAGCCTAAAGAACAAAAACATTACATCTTTTCAAAAAAAATTTCAATTTAATTTTTTCATGATGCAGTTTAACCCACTTTTGAAATCCACTTCTTTTTCATTTGTAAACCACGTGGGGCTAGTTCTTGCAAGTAGTTTTTATAGGTTTCTATTTTGAAATGGGAGAATAATTAAAAAGTGGATGTTTTGGAGGGCTCAGTCCCATATTTTTCGTAGTGTTTAGGTCTCTAAGGATGCAGGAAAGTACTGAGCAAGAGTCACAAATGCTACTAAGCAGGCTGCTCTCAGGAGCATTTTCGAGGCTTATACATTTATCTCATATGGGGAATTTTATGGCAATATTTCACATGCTATAAACTTTTTTGGCAAATTTTAGATGTCCAGAATTCACTTCCACAAACAACACTTTAAGTGCTGTCTTCATTCTGTTACAAACTTACCTGGCAGAGTTTGTGTCATCACTGTGAAACTAATCCAAGACCCAGCCTGTCGCAAAGAAAAAGGCACTGTTAATTGTATATTTCATGTAAAGCAAAATGGCAAGTTTTCAAAAGCTCCCCCTGGAAAAAGAGTGTGGTACTTGTACTGGAAACGGGAGAGGAAAAATAGTAAGAAATGAACTGCCGCAGTGTGCTGGATGGGGTGAAGAGATGGGTGGTAGATTTTTAGATCACTGGGGAGACTGTAGTGGAGGGAAATATAGACAAGAGTCCATGGGATAGTGCTGTGAGGGAAGAGGAGGGTCTGGTGGAGAAACTTTTGTGGAGCAAGGAGACTCTGACATAGGAACACAAGGACTGAGGTGCAGAGGAAACCGTGTGGAGGTGTTGCAGATTTTCTGCAAAGGCTGAAACAGGAACCGCCTACCCTTTGCATATAAGCAGAAGAAAGTCATGTACCTCATAGGTATAGTTGGGACAGGATACCAGCAGGAAGAGCCACGTGAAGGGGTTGTAGGTTGGACTTGGAAAGCAGGTTCTATTTCCTTGTGAAAGGGAGAAACAAAAGAGTGGTGAAAATCAGACAGAACCAGTTTCAGTGCAGGGAGAGGAAAACTGAGCCTTATCTCAGCCTGCCTGTGTAACAGCAATACCCTGGGCCAACGCTCTCAGAGTACAACCTGTTAGAATAGTTTCAGTGAAATCTTTTGAGGTAGCAAAAGCTGTATTTATCCCAGTGAGGATGCTGCTCAGCGAGCCTTGTATCAGTTTTTACAAGGTCTGGCATGTCCAAAGGATGCAACTTCTGTTCAGAAGAGAGAGACTAGTTTAATGTGGACTAGTCAGCAAGCAAGGACTAAGGGCACTCCACTGGGTTGTGGGGGATGCAGCTATATCTCATCCTGACTCAGGAACATGAATCTGTTGGCTCCCACATCCTCACCCTTCATCTGTGGTAGAATAGGAAAACATCTCCAGAGCTAACAGGGTGACTCTCTACAGCCACTGATAATGCTCACACAAAAGGCCTCAGTGTAAACTTTGTATTTTAGATATTTAATAGCTAATACAAATTCGGTGGCCTCATAAACATGTGGGGTTGGCTGGGGTTTTTTGCTTGATTAGTTTTGATGTGGCTTTTTTTATTTGGTAGGTTTTTTCCCTTTCCTCCCTGCCTTGGACTGGTGAAGGATAAAGAGAGAATAGGTAAAAACAATCCTTTTATTCTGGGGTTGGAATTGAAGCATTTTCTGTTAGGAAATATCTCAGAGTAAAAGTCATTTCTGATCAAGGACATGCATTATCCTATCCAAGAAGTAAGAAAAGAATTGCAGAAATTATCAATTATTAATAAACAGCACCTCATTTTTAAGTTCTGGCAACAGGGCTATCTTTAATACTTGTCGGCACTGAGAACTTAAGTCTGTTTTTTGGCTCTTGCTGCTTTTAAACTGAATTAGGCACCTTGCAAGAAATAATATAAGCAGTTCCTAACTACAGTGCATGAAAACTTTCAAGAACAGAAACTGACTTCTTTGAAGTTGATCATATTGTGGTATTTTCTTGAATTGGGTGTTCTAGTGGGGAAATTACACTATTAGTGTCTGAAAACATACTTTCTGGTATAGACTGTATAACTTCTATTCTCATGACACAAAAATGCTGAAAACTCAACCTCTTAAGAGCATACATTTACACTGCTGCCTGTGCGAGTATGCACGAGTCTATCTCTGTGTATTTGAATATATGCATGTACATCTTTGCCTGAGATGAACGTGTCTAAAAGCTCTCTGCAATATAGTTTAGAAGTTTTTGAGACTTATTTAAAATGAAACACACTGCTGTCAATCACCAGCATCCTTGAAAGGACTTCTGCAGTTAAATCCATATTTAAATTGCAGTTGTGTCTAATTAGGATAAATTTGCTATAAGCTTTGAAAAAACAACAGTGTTGCTAATGTTTCCTTGTCATCCCATCTGTTTTGAAGGTGTTAGACCAATGGCATGATACCTACTTCATCTTTCTTTATTCAGTGGATGTAGGTACATAAATTAGTGCTCCCAGCAGAAGATAGATAGGTTAAGCACACTTCCATCTTAAACAAACAGGAAACAAAGACAGACCTGAATTGGTTTGGTGAGCTAAAGCTACGTTGATAAAGTGATTTCCAGCTTCACATATCTGCAAGACATTGAAAACATATTTTCAGTTGTATGCCTAAAATGCTCTGGTTGCAGTGCATAACCAGAACCCTCCCCGTTACAACCCAGCCTCTGTATCCAGGAAATATGTACTCCAAAAAACAGCCTATTATCTCAGTCACACACTCAAGTGTCCAGTGAACACTGTGGGTGCAGCCTGGGGTGAAAGACCCTGGCACAGCTCTGTAGAGCTCGGTGCAGCCAGGCCTTCAGTGGGGTTCCCATGCCCAGCACATGCAGCGTTTGGCCTTGGAGAGATCAGAGAGACTCCCTGGCTCTAAGGAATTCAGCAAGATGCTCTTCTTGATTTCATCTGGCTTTAATCCAAGCTGCAAAGAAGAAGGTGAAAAGCTGACCTCTGGTTTTGTAAAGATGTCCCGAGTTAATGTCCCTAACCTTTTCCTACATGCTCTTTCAAAGGAGTTCAGCAAAACAGGAAGGAAAAATTGGGTGAATAAAAACCCAGCAGTTCTCCAAAAGGCAGACTGGTTGAATGGATAGTAGTCAGGGATTGATAAAAGAAGGGAGCCAGTACTATTCCTGGTTCTGCAACTCCCTGATTATGCTGTTTCCAGCCATAACAGCCTCTCAGTGTTGGTCTCCAACATTTACGTGTTTCAAACCTTTGGAAGAGGTACCATGTCTCCTCATTTGGTTATAGTGCCTGTAGTACGGGCTGATTTCAGAGTTGTTGGGGCTTTCAGTACTTCATCAGCTACAACTACTGAAGAATCAAAATCAATATTTACCCGTAATTCAAGTGGGAACTGGTAGGAAAATTAGTTTATATTCCTGAAGACGAAGACCTGTCATCCCAATTATGTAATTTTATGGTTTTCATTTTTCCCCTGCTCTGTGAGGAAAACCAAAATGCTGTATACAGTTCAAGCTCAGGCTGGATTGAAATTTTTTTATTCATTTCCGTGTTTGAAGATTGATTTGTCCTCTCAAATTAGAAAAATCCAGAGTTAAAAAGTTGCATTTTCTTATAGCGTTTGTCATTCTAAATTTTGCAAGGCTCGAAAAAGTTTAAGGAATTAAAATTAA
>VYZQ01067360.1:0-11522 GCA_013400655.1 Mystacornis crossleyi | reverse complement strand
GACCCCCCTCTGTTCTTAATGTTCCCCTGGACAGATCCACGCCCAATACATCGACCTCTGCAGCACCAACATGTCTCCATGTGCTTCTGTACCTATTTTTGGAGTCCAG
This sequence comes from Mystacornis crossleyi, assembly GCA_013400655.1. NCBI lineage: Eukaryota > Metazoa > Chordata > Aves > Passeriformes > Timaliidae > Mystacornis > Mystacornis crossleyi. Next base: position 11,413 of record VYZQ01067360.1, on the reverse strand, counting down.
ACCTGAATGTGGCCCTTTGTACCTTAGCTACCATTTTGCTGACGAGATAAGAATATTTTCATTCTGCCGCTTGTTTATTTAAATGTCAAACCTTTAAATCAGAAGCCTCCCTCACTCTGTGCATAAATCTGGTGGAGCATCCAGGGGGATGGGAGCATAGGAGCTCTAAGCACAGTAAAAAATGGCAGTAAAACTACACATCCTGTGTACAAATGCATTTCTAATTGCTGTTGTTAGAATACAGTCTTCTATGAACCTTTTCTCTATTGCTGTAGACTAGCTATAATATAAAAATCTCTTGACTGTTTAAATGACGTGGCTAGGAAGAAGATTTCTCCCACTGAGAATGGAGACAATTTAGAAAATGGAGTAGAATGGGATGAGATGAATATTCAGAAACTCGTAGAGTCAACTTTTCGCATGCAGATTAAATCATAAAAAAAATGCCACTGCCTGCAGTACCTACTCCTGGTCATAACTGCAGTATTTATAATGGGATATTAAGCTTTAGTTATGTTACTGTCTTAGGCTACATAAACCACCAGGAAAAGAGAGAATAAATAAGGTTCTTGCAGATTACTTAATTGTAGCAAACAGGAAGCTGCAGTAATCACAATTTTGCTTTGCAAGGAAATTCCATGGTTGAGAGATGGTGGGATGGATTCGTGTAGGAAACAGGACTAGCATTAATTAGTCTGGCCCCAGTAGGTCATTAATCAGGATGGGGTAAAGCCTAAGCCTCAGTCAATGCACAGACTTGTACTCAAACAGGTAGGTCACACGGCGGGAAATGCTCTAGCTCCACTGAAGTAAACTGCTGGTCACCCCCTGGGGATTTGGGTCCTGTCAGAACTGAGAAGGATGGACATAGGTCATGTTCTTCTTCACAGGGACTAAAAGCTGCCAGACTTTTTGCTGCTCAGGGCTATCTGCTTCCCTGGAGAGGGAGAAATGCACATGATCTAGAGCAGTTGGGATGGATATGTGACCTTATAGAGCTGATCCAGAGGCTGACTTTTTCCAAGTTGAAGGCAGTTCTGGCAGTAACATTCACCTTGAGCATACGTTTCAACAGATAAGGAACTGTAAAGCAGCATATCCATTCCAAGTGTCTTGTAGTAGTGCTTCCAAGCCTGAAGCGACCTACCAGAGAGAGGAACTGGGACTATCACCTGCAAGCTTCTCAAAGACCTGACACTCACACGTTTCATCCTTGTAGGCACAGCCAAGGAAGGACAGTGGCTTATAGTCCCCCCACCTGAGCAGGGTGGGATCCGTGGGCTGCCTGAGGTAGGAATCTAATAATCTGGCCAACAGCCATGATGCCAGTTAGCAAAAACTCATTTGCTTCATTAAAGGAATTGCAAGCAGCTGGTGGTTTGCCTTCCATTGCCGTGAGTAGTCTTATCATGGCTTTTATGGCTTTCAGAAACTGTAGTTCTGTCTTACCCATGTTTCTTATGGCAGAAACTGGGAATCTCGTTACCCAGTGTACAGATGTGGGCTGTGTGTTGCTCCAGTTAGTGCTCTACATGCAAACTGCAGCAAAAGCTTGGTCAACGTGGTAGCAAGACTACTTTCATCTCCTCCACCTGTACCTGCTGCAGGACATTGGAAAGGTCTCTTCCCATTTCTTCACAGTCTATTCAAACCCTTCTACTCTCTTCTGTCTTTGGACTGTCAAAGAATTTAATCTTTGACTTCTCACTTTCCCAAAGGAGCCTGTAAGTTTAGAGTTCCCTACACCCCATTTGGGTGGAATGTGCTGCCTCTCTCCCAGCACCCTGACCTTCCAACAGCTGCTTATAGGAAACTAACTAAAGTCAAACCAGGTCGACCTACAGCATAAGACAGGTATTGTCATGGCAAACGCTTTTGTTTTACAAGGAGATTCAAAATTTTGACTCCTGAGCTTGGCTGTGCATCTTCTGCCTGGAATCCTTGGTCTCTCTCAGAACTGTTCTTTGCTTGAACAAAGAGTAAGGTATTTCCATCCAATTATTTTCTTGCATTAGTAACAGGATTACTAGAAATCCATTTTTTCTTTATAATATCCTTCCACTTGCAAAGCTGAGGAGCCTTCAGCAAATTAATGTATTTGGCTACAATTCTGCACAGGCATATGAGCCCAAGATAAGCTAAAACTGTTTTTCAAAATTGATTTTTTTTCCTCAGGCAATTTTTTTATGTTCCTCTTCTAATCTTTAATTGGAAGTCAGAGTTAGCATATTGATAACTTGGCTCACTCTCCATTTAATTCTGTTTTGAGTGCTGATAAACTAATTACACTACTTTACATAAGGAAGCACAGGCTGAGGAAGTTGAAGTAATTTGATGCCAAAACACATTGCCCATTAAGATGCATCATGCTGACTGTCACAAGGGTATACTTACTGTGGTCCAACCGACCTGCTGACCCAGGTCTGTAAAATACAGTGTAACGATGGAGGAAACAGCAAGGCTTTGAATGCTGACGGAATCCTTCAGAAAGGGCCCGTCTGCAATGACAAAAAAGGGAAGAGGAGGTGGCGTGAAGAACAGATGCCCTCTCGGAGACTCAACATAGCACACAGACTGTCCTGATAATGGGCCAGCTGTAGGTCCAGCTTGGATTCTGATTTTCTTTGGTGACTCGGTACTTATTCTCCAGGTTAGCAACTTAGAGCTCTTCCATGAGAGTTATTTGCTTCCCGTTTTAACAACAGCATGAGGCAGCAATGTGTAACAATGCTGTCCCTGTTAATCTGGCCCATTAGGGACAGGCCATGCAATCACACAGACAACTCCACAGAGCACTTCTAGTCCTGTCTTGCAAGACTAATGGCAAAGTCTGTGTTATGCAGCATCTCCCTCACTGACACATTTTGCTGAAGCATTTGCATTCTCAGGCTGTTTTACAACAGGCAGCACCTGAAGATGAATGCAACTTCTTGGGCAAAGGCTCACAATCCAAGATTTCTTTGCCAGCTGACCTAGGCAGACCAGGTGTATCTGAGCATTACACTACTGTTTGCAGTATTCTGAGGCATCTGCTTCCAAACCCAGTGGATCTAAAGTGTGCAGGCACAGACATAAAATAACAATATTAGGTTCTCTTTTCGTTTATATATAGGCAGTGAGCTGGATATTGGAAAAATCCAACAGCCACTGGCATAGGATGTTGCCATGGCTGCAACACCTCTTTGCTCTTTTCTTTATGTATGGTCTCCCTTTCAATATAAATTTGTTGACTGTTTATAACAGTGAGGGTGTTAAATTCCATCAGGTGCCGAGCCCTCATTTTCTATAGCTTTGCAATTCTACACATCCACAGACCAAACACCAAACAGCTTCTGGCAGCTTTATCTTCGACTGCTATGTCCACCAAGAACTCATGGACTGACACAGAGGTTGCCTCCTGCAGCCAGCTGCACCTTCTGGTGAGGCAGTGAGCAAGCGTTAAAACAGGTAATGCAGTGAGGGGAGGAAGGGAGTGAATGGGCTTGAAACTGCCTTGTCTTCATTATTTGATCATACCCTGTATTCTGGAACATTTCTACTCAGTGCTTATGAAAACCATTAGGTTCCTTTATTGATGAGAAAACTAATAAGTTAGTAATTGAGGTCAGTTAATGAGAATGTGCCAACAGTTCACCCAGTAATACATGTAGAGAGAGCAATACTGTGAGGAGGAGAACCTGCCAGAGGATTAGTAATACGTTAGGTGGCTGTATGCAGCCATATGAATACTCACTGCGTTCTAGCTGCAGGCCAACACGGGACGGGTACCACTGGGGACCTGTGGCAATCACAAAGCGTGGCTGTTAATTTCATGGTGGAAGAGCTAAATTTCTGTTAGGTTTGGGGTTTTTTTTTCAGCTGATAGCTACAAAAGTGAGATGGAATGAAAAAACACCTCTCTTTCAGTCTTAGCCATACAAGGAGAATACAAGAGAGCTGGGAGAAGCACAGAATACACATATTAGAGCATAAATCCCTTCTCCCCATTTGAGTGTTGGAAGGCCAGTCTCAATTCTGAGCGCTCCATCAGCACAGACTCTATGTGCAGCACTGGGAAATATAAAGAGGATTCTGTTTATTGCTGTATTTGCCAAAACTCAGAACTAAAGGCGTGTCTTGCCCCTCCCTCTAAAATTATGCCTGTGCTACACTCTGGTCCAAAGGACTTTGTGTTTCCCATTTAGGAATATAACACCTGACTAGAGATGTGCAACTTGTATTATTTCTCAATCACAGATTAATCAGAGAAATAGAGACACAGAAAGTAGAAGCACATGGGTAGCTAATATTGGGATACTTATGACTTCCTTGATAGCCTCAACTTGAGGATGTTTCCTAGAAGTAGATGTTTAAATGCTCTGGTTTAAAGGTCATTCCAAAATGCACAATAGCAGTTGGCAGTTGTTACTGGATTCCCTGTGGTGAATTTGAACCCAGACCTGTCAGGTTGGTCAAACATGTACGGGTCTCCAGCTGCATTTGTTTCCCTTACCCCATTAAGCTGGTAATTGCCACAGACGTGTGGCAGAGGGGATCACGGCTGCTCAAGTGGTTAATTTGGCCAGGTCTTTGTAGTTCCTCTGTGCAGAAGTCTGTGCTTCTGCATCTGTGCTGCTGGATGGACAATATAAACACTCCTCCTTTGCATCACAAAGACAAGTAACTTTGCTTAACCCATACACACTCTTCGGTTTGCTATTGAAGATTTTTAGAGATGACCTAGCACATTTTTGGGTTACCTGAAGCAACCTGGGGAGACCTTCCACAGCCCATGATGTTGACTGAGATTTAGGGGAAACAAAGATTTTCAGAGGAAAGTGAGGAAATTGCTGCAGTTTCCTCACCACCCCCAGCCACTTCTACCACATTTGTGTTTATTTTCTTTGACACACCTGAGGACAATTTGGTAGCCTGAAGGAGATTTGCTTTTTCTTTTCAATTCAAAGCCTGGGTGAAATTGGTCAGATATTTTTAGACATATCTTACAACTCTCAGTGATCCTGTATTTAAGGTACAAATATTCCCATACCTTTAAAATGGAAAAAAACGTTCACAATGACTGTGATCAAATGTGGGAACATTTGCCTCTAGAAGCTGTGGGATCTCCTTCCCTGGAGATAGTCAGGCCTCAGGTGGGGATGACCTTGAATAGTCTTACAGGACTTGAAAGTCCTTGAAAGTTGGCCCTGCTCTGAGCAGGAACTTGGACCAGAAGAGCTCTGCAGGTTGCTTCTACCTAACTTATTTCAGGATGACCAGGAGAGCTTGTTCACTCCACCAGCTGGAGGGGAAGGGAGCTGTACACGGTGTGCACTGTGCAGTAACACCCAGCTCACTCTCATTTCAAAAGCACTTGGTCTGACTTTCGTAGGCAAGAACAGACATTAGATGAACCCATGAACCAGAGCTAATAGCAGGAGGTGAGACATCCTTCAAGTAAGGTGCAAACATTTTTTTCAAGGTACCACAACAATCCATGGCTATTAAAGATAACAAAGGGAAGATAGAGAAGGAGCAGCTGTCTGACTTGTCAAGGAAGATATGATTTGCTCCAGGACAGCAGATATCAATAGTTATTTGGGAGCCTGAAATGCAATGTATTTGTGTTAAATTGGAATCTTCCCCCCAGCTCCCCCGTTCATATTACAGTATGTTTCAATAAAAGTCAATTTACCTGATCCTGTGGCAATGCTCTTTTAGGTATGGCTCATAATCTTCACAAGGACAAACAGAGGTTGTGCATTTAAGCACATCATCCCACATTTGCAGTCCTTTAGCCTCAGTACACCATTATGTTCAAACATACTCAAAGATTTAGACAGATGGAAGTGTGCCTTTGCTGCTGCTTGTCTGCAGTGACCTTGTTACCACATCAGTGTGCCTCTGGTTTCCAGGCCATGCTTGAAGTGCCGTGTGTATCCTTCTGGAAGGACCTGAAATTAGCTGTTCCTTCCCTGCTCTTACTATTGGTGGGGGCCATCAGTTAATGTCAAGTGGAAATGCTAAACGGAGTGGGGGTCAAAGTCCGAACACATTTCTGTGTTGGTTTGAGTGAGAACACCAAAGTTTCCTGCTTTCAGTCTCTACTGTCAGCTGATTTTAGCAAGGCTGTTCCCAAATGTTAGCTGTCCAGGGTCCTGCAGAAACCAGCGTTGCTTCCTGGGGAGAAGCATGACCCCGCAGAGTCTGCTCTCCCAGCTTCATAAGACTTCTTTCAGACAGGAAATCTCACACGTTCCTCAGCGTCCTGCTCACCTATTGGTAGCAGTCAGCCAAGGGGACCCTGGCCCCACCTGTCACCACTTATTTGCCTTCCTCCTATGACTGTTTCCCATAGGGATCCTCCAAAAATCTCACTAGAACAGCTCTGGATTTCTGTTTGGCAATGTGGAAAGCTATTCCAATCCAGCCTGCCCATGGCAGACACACATTCCTCTCATTCCTATGGCAGGAAAGTTCCCTTTTAATCAAATAGTGGAAAGAAGCCAAACTGAGCGACTAATTACCACTTGTATTAATTCTTGCTACTGCCTGTCAGAATGAGGGGCTGATGGCTCTCATGGATACTCAGAGCCAGTGCTGTCCGACAGAGCAGCTTCACCGGGCATCAGCAGGAGCTCAGAAGTGCACGTGGAGAGTCCTGCTCCCAGGCAGGGTAAACACGCACTCATAGTGCAGCTGTGTGCAGCACTTGGAGGCCTCTCTGCACTCCCACACCTGCCAGAGCTCCCCTTGCTTCCGGGAAGGGTTTCTCTTTTGCAGGATTGCTTTGGGGTTTTTTAGCAGGGTTTAATTCCCAGCTTTTTCTTATTAATATTTCCCACTGGTGTCTCCTGCAGAGATTAATGGCAATCCAAGACCATGGGTGACTGAAGTTTATCTTGTAACTCCTGTTGCATCTAAGATCAGGCATGTATTCATATTTACTTTCTGACATTGTGATGGTGCATCAGAGCTCAGCCACAGCAGGTCACAGTCTATATAATTCTTGTGGTTAGCAGAGCTGTTCAGCTCCCTTATGCAGGGTTTGTGGGTTTGGATATGTATTTCACACTTGAAACAAAGTTGTAAAAATAGCATTTCAGTTCATTTATATATCCCAGACTGGCTTTGACTTGGAAAAGCAGCTATACACTGTCCAGGAAATAAGAGTGGCCAGGACGGTTTGAACCACAGGTCTATTTAGCCTCTAATATTTAGCCAATATTGTGATTCCTCCACAACTATTACATTTCCAGCATTTATGTAAAACAGCTTTGGTTCCTCTCTTTGTAGCATCATTGGACAGCTATCGACATGTCTTCCTAGTTTTCCATCTCTATTTGATTATTTCTACTCTCCTGGAATGAGATGTTTGCCTCAGACTCCAACATGGTCACCCTCCAACTGCAAGTATGTAGGCACCTGAAAGCTTTGCCCATTCCTCAGCTGAAAAGTTATTCACAAACTCCTTGAATTTAAGTGACATCAGCTTCATTCTTCTTCACTGAGCAACCTGATCTAGTTGAAGATGTCCCTGTCCATTCCAGGGGGGCTGGACTAGATGATCTCTGATTACCCGTTTCAACCCAAACTGTTCTACAGTTCTATGACTTATTCTGTTACGATTCAGGCAAAGTTATTTCTATGTGGTTATCCAGGCTTCCGTTAGTCTGGAAATGCAAGCAATTATGACACGTCTTAAGTCTTTGACCATAGTCCATCTTCTCCACCAGGAATTTGCTACAACTTTGCGTTAAAAAAATCCATACATTTATTTTTTTAAATCTTAGAATATTTTAAACTCTATTATGTTTAAAGCATCATCATTTTTCCACACAAGATGATATTTGCTTGGAAAGAAACTCAGTGTTTATTTTTAATAACCTCTTTTAAAAAATGGATATGAGGAAATATATTTAATTTTGGGTGGGTTATTTATTGTACCTGTCCATATTTAAAACAGAAATTAAAATACAAGCAAACTGATAGAACACATAAAAACTGACAGCCACCTTTAATTTTTCCATAGTGAACTATGGAATTACCTATTAATACTGGCTGTAAAAAAGGAGATGTAGTGTTGTCAAACAACTATACAAATACCAGTTAAAATGACAGCCTCAGTGCCATGCCCAGCTGCCAATACCACTGTGCAAAAATGCACAGAAAACCAAGTTCCACTGGTCCTGCTGCCCACGTGGTTTGTTTTTCCCCTGCCTGTGTACTAGAATCCCAGTAAATAAATCATCTGACAATCCTAGCAACCAAGGACAGTTAGAAAAGCCCCTATGAAGCTTTAACAGTGTCCAAAGGTACTCTACCCACATGATTCAAATTGACATGAATGTGTGCTCCACCACTTAAATATCACAAGACGTTTTGAAAATTTAACAACTAAGAAATCTAAGTACTTGGTACTTTTCAATAGTTATGAAACTGAAGGAATCAACCTCATTTTTATTAAGTTTCATAAACAATCTTCTACAAAAAAATTAGCGCACTGTCTGCTCTGCAGTAAATTGCACGATCAAATGCCCATTTGTCACAAAGTATTTACGGCCTTACATGAGCCTGTATGAGAACAAAGGTGTAACATGATGAGGACCTCTCTTGCTGGGGAATTCGCTGTGTTCCTTAGAATGCAGACCTGCAAAAGGTATTCCACTGGGGAGTGAGGAGTCTAAGAAATCCAAAACACAACTGACAGACACAATTTAGAGATAATTAGCAGATTGGCTTTCCATCATCAGCTAATTTTATTACCAGTTAAATTGTTTGCTTCTCATTGTACTTCACCACCCGTGCATCTCTAATAACAAATAGCCTTAATAATTACAAGCAATACCTGCTGTGATATGAATAGGGTGATATGAACAACAAAATTACTATAATCAATCATCAGCAGCATGTTGTTTAAATTTGCAGAAATAGCGGAAATTCCAACGAACCACTGCGGCACCAACCTCCCTTATCTGATCACAAAAACGTTGCACATGAGCTGAGAAGTGTAATAGCACTTGCTCATGTGAACTGAGCATGGCTGAAATGCACTCCACGACCTTAACCAGATGGCAGTTTTGATATCTATGTAGCAATAAGAAGAGTTTGCTAGGAAAGACTCACATGTTAGTATGTGTGCGGATGCTGGGTTTGTGCATAATATATAGACAGGCAGATTATTTTAAAACTTGCTGAGTTTTTCCTTGACAACTAAACTGAACAAATACAGTTGTCCCATGTCTGTGACCTTAGACAGTGGCCATAGTGTTGTCTCCCTTGGTTGCAGAACTGTGTCTGAGTGTTCCCAGGAACACTTCTGAGAAATCAGAGATAGAGATATCACCATGCTAGCAACCACAGCCTTTGCAGGCTGAAGTTTGCCTACTCTTGCTTCACTGAGCTGACAGCAAGAAAAGCAGGATGCTGAAATGACTTGAAGCTATTGCTTTCTGTTTTTATTCGGAAAAAAGGGCTGTGTGATTTACTGTGCTAACATTGCACTTGAGTGATTCCTGAGCACAATGGCAGAAAGCAAAGCACACCAAAGAAACCACAGTAAAACTAAGCTCGGCCACAAGATCAAGAGAGAAAGCACCTGAAGTGATTACTTACTGTGCTTGCCTCCACTGTAATAAACGGCAGCCACTGAGAGCTGCAATCTGAACGACTGGCCCGCTTGAAGAATTGCAGCTCTCAGCAGCAAGCCTGGGGCAAGCAGGGCCGCAGCATCTCTTCGCATGGCCCCTCTCAAAAGGCCCTCTTTGGCTGCAGGCTGAGAGATGTTTTGCTGCTTTGACACACTGAGTGCCAGCACAATCCCCTGGGTCTATTTTCCAGGGCTAGCGCAGAGACCAGCTCTGGCCAGGCCCTCTGCAGGTACCGCTCAGCTGACACTAGGCTGAGTTCCTGAGACCAGCGGGGCTCACAGGGGTTGGGCTACCAACTGTGTGCTGCCTCCATCTCTTGCTAAGTCTTTACGGCACAGGGCTGACCTTGGGAGGGCACTTTCTGGATCTGGAATCATTCAGCTAGGCTGTGTTTTCCTGGCAGAAGGACCTTTTGGAGGGTGTATTAGAATATTTAAAGGGTGGGAGCAGACCTTGACCTAGATCCATGTTTTTATGGGAAGTTAGTGGAAAGAGAAGATCCAGTATGCCCTGTTCAGTAAAATCTCAGCAGAGTACTAGAATGGATGTTGTTTTTAATGGCTCCATAGCTGAGGATAAATTCCTTTTCTTTGTCAGCTTTTTTCTCTGAGTATTTTCTCTGATTTGTTTCATTTGTAGGCTTTCCAGGGAAGATCTTTGGCCATATGTTTTACAAAGGCACCTTGAACTCTAGTTGCTATGGGGACACAAAAAAGAACTTTCCTAATGGCATGTGGAATTTGAAAAATGAGCTATTTGATCATAAGCATCCATTTGTTTCTTCTGGTTTTTGCAATACGTGAACTCATCAAGCTACAACCACACTGCTTGCCGAGGGAGAGCAGGCAGTGAGCTGGCTGAACTGATGTCTCCAGACACACTGGCTGAGACCAGCAGTGCTAAGGACAGGGTCTGGCACAGAGGCAGGGCAGCATGCACTTCCCACAGACCACCAAGAAAGTAAACCCCAGCCTGACTAAATATCTGGGGAAATGCTTCTGGTTTAGCTGTTCATTTGATTATTTCCATTGGCCTTAAGTGTTTAAAATCTGTGACCATCCATTTTTTCTGCATGAAGTCATGTAACAGTCACCCTGGCAGCTCCACTGAAGCCTCACAGAGATTGATCCAGAAGGTCTCTCAGAGCATACCTTGTGTCTCTATAGCACAATGCACACAATGCCTGCACCCATTCCCCTTATAAAAGTGTCAGAATTTTGCCTTTCTTGCCCAGGATCTGGCAAACAGGACAGTCCTGTCCATATGTTGGTTTCTGGGTGCAGTTCAGCTGCTGTGACTGTGCCCAGATGTGAAGCTCCAGCCTATGGGACTCTGCACTGCACCTTGAGTCACAAATTTACTTGACTGCATTTTCAAAAAACTTATTAAAAAAAACTTTTATAAATGCCTGAACTTGTTGAGGAACAGAACACTCCCCCTGTGCCTTTTTTTTTTCCCACTGAAAAAGAAATTCAAAGCCTCATACTTCAGCTATATTCTGATCAGGCAATAATGGACAAATTTCTTAAGAGTCAGCATAGTTTTTCTTAATGGAGATTGATTCTTATTAGTGGTAAACAGAATGTTATTTGTCATTGGGATGTCAATTTATGTCACTAGCACATTAACCTTTCAATATTCCTTCTGAAACAGTCTGCAACTGAAAGCAACTGCAGAAATTCAGACAAGCAAAAATCATCAGGAAGAAAAAAAGCAAGCAAGCATGCAATATTTAAATGCATATGTTAATATTTTTGCTACATTGTTTTTCCTTTGCACTTCTG
>VYZQ01067359.1:24720-44298 GCA_013400655.1 Mystacornis crossleyi | reverse complement strand
ACTGGAACAAAACAAAACAAAAAAATCCCATTTAACTGCAAAGAATTTAACTGAACAATTTTGTTCAATTTAAATGAAACGTATTCTGATGATACTGTCAGTTATATGTCAGCTCTATAAGATGGCTCCACGATGATGATAAGTACTGGAAAATTTCTTACCCTCCCACTACTGAAACACAGGTTTTTGGGAAATGGTGCTCTCAAGATTCTCCACTCCTCCTAACTAACTCTTCAGCTGGCCATTCCTACCAGGGAAAAAGGATCATCCGGATTCAGAGACTGTGCCTCCTGCCTGTCAACTCCCACAGCAGAACTGCACTGGGGATGTCTCTATCAAAGAAAACCAACCAACTTTATTCTCTTGTTATTTCTGTACCTCATTGTATCTCATGGCACAGAACATTTGCTGGAATGCAAAGACATGAAAGATCAGCAGGACTGCAAGGGTGCTGACAGCTGGACTGGGATGAGATAATGTGAAAATTCGTGAAACCACTGAGACATGCTGGAATAACACTGGAAAATTTTGACAGAAGAATATATTAGCTGAAAGGGCGTGCTTGTTGAAACAGTGAATGACAGGATTGCCAAGGAGAATTAGATGGCTGGGTCACTGACCAAACAAACGGAAAGTTTCACGGTTGAAAAATTACACAAGACTAATGCGGGGATGGGAATGGAATTTGCTCAAGAGGAACAGTGTAAAACTAGCAGGAAATTATGGAAAACAGCAATGGCAAACACCTGTTCAAGTTGCAGGCTCAGAAAAACACCAACCAAGAATTCATTAGTTGTTTGTATAGATGATAAAGCCAAATAATAACCCAGAGACACTCAGATTAAAATCAATTTGCAGTGAGTTCCTAGTCTCAAGAAGCTGTAGACAACAAGAAAGAGATGAAGATTAATCTGATTGCTTTAAGAATATAGAAGTACTAAACAGAAAAAGGAGATCAAGAAATACCAGACTGAAATAGCCTACATCCATCTCTAGTGGAAACCACTACCAGTTGTGCCAGTGCCGATGGGGCTCCATTGACTCCTATAAAAATTCCATCAGTGAGAATCTCCTGCTGGAAGCTTGATGTGAGAAGGAAGCAGAGGTCCTGGTTAAGTGCAAAAGTTAGGCATATCAGAGACAGCAAGTTCTTTGTGCTTGTTTTGAGACAGAGGAAATGAGATAAACTCTGAGCTGGGGATGTGCTGGTGCTAGACGTGGTTTGCTTTGTTAGGCCCTCTATGATGGAAATGGTAGGTGATAGCAGAAAAAAAAATAAATTGAAATAGTTCAAGAAAAGATGACGAGAAATCAGAATTATGATGAAATGTGACAGGGAAGATAGCAGAGAAAGGAAAAAAAGAAGGGAGGAGAAGAAGCTAATGGGAACTGACAGCGAGGAGCTGTTTGGAATCATAAATGAGCTTTGTGGAAAGAAGTGTGGCACTCACTAGGCTGGAGCCACTGAATTATGGGATTATACCCCCAGAATTCAGCACCACAGAATCCTCTCCCAGCTACCCAAGCAGCTCTAGATTTATTACCCTCTACAGGTCCCTCTCTTCCTTAGCCTGTCCTTGTAAAAGCACTGAAATCAACGCTGAATGGAAAATTAACCAAGCTCTCCCTCTTCTTGTCTTGTCATTTCTCATTAAACTAGAGGGAAAATGTAAATGTTATTTTCTCTCTCACTTCACCAGTCGTTGACAAGTCAGGAGCTAACAGTGAGAAGACTTCATTCAGAGCTTTGTGCTTTTGCTTCTGAAGCCAGCAGTCTTCACAGGTGCTAGTGGGATCTACTCAAATTGCAGCACTTTTTCAGTCAGCAACTGCTTTGACCCATGCCCATGAAACACAAAGGAAAAACTAAAACTGAAAGGCAAGAAGGTGCTTTTTGACACCATTTTTTTCCATGGTTTAGAAGTATTCTCTGCTAAGTTCATACAAGGGCAAACCTTTCCTAGGACAATTTTGAGAACTTGAACATGGAAACTCTGAAAACAAAAATAGAAAACTCACAAGGTTGTACATGAAGTTTGCTCCACATAATTCAAGAAAAACCTTGGTGAACACTTCTGTTTTTCAAGGTGGTGAGAACAGGCTTTGGATTACTCAGTCTTCAGTGGGTTTCTTTATTTCACATTTTCGTTACCGAGTGTGACTAAAAATACTAAAACTTCTCAAATACAGAAAGCAGATGGTTCTAGGTCCAGCTACCGAACAGAAAAGGTGCAGGAGAGATGCAAGTTGTGGAACGCAAAGACTGTGCTCCTCTTTGCTTCATCTTGTTTCTTTCTGTATTTCATCAGGTCTTTTGTCCCAGACACAAAAGAAATAGACACCATCTGTGTGGTTCTTCTATTTCAGTATTACTTTTGAGGCAGGAAAAGTAAACGGTATAATACAGGACATTTCATTCAGCTAGCTACCTCCACTTTCACAGAGGTGGGATCATACATTTAAGCATGTAATTTCAGACCAAGCATTCTCATATCCATTTATCGTTTTAAGGAGTCTAGGATTTATTCAATGTCATTACTCTCAGCCTCAGGACTGAGGTTTGCATGATGTCCTGACTCTCCCTCCCCCTTTCCTCAAAGAATCACAGACTACAAAATGTTTTAAGAGGTAAAAATCTCATCCTTCCAAAAGCAAAAATCAACTCTTACAAAAAAGTGCCAGATTTGATTTATTGGAGTGCAGTCTGAGTCAGCCACAGGGCACAGATTTCTGCAGCAGGCTGGCTTTTAGCAGATAGGGTGCTTGGCTCTGCTGTTGTCTCTCTTTCACTGTGCAGCACTTGAAGTAGTGCATACAGCTATGGCAAATTATACTTTTTGTTTCATGGATTTTCACTTTAAAGCAGCCCCACTCAGAATTCAGCAGGAACAGGTCCAGATCCATCACCTCTCGCTGCCTCACACAGAGGATCTTGGTCCCAGCTGAGATGCCGGGCCCCCCACCATCATGACCCAACTCATCACTGTTTCTGCAAACACCTCCCTTGGCAAAACACTCCCAAGGAAAACTTGGTTTTTGTGAGAACTCTTAGTCTGCCTTGCCCAGAATAGGAGCACTGTTCTCACATCTGTGAGGATGCTGAAAAAATGTCACCTGGAAGAGACTAAACTCTTCTGGATCCTATTCTTCAGTAGGGAATTTCCCAAAGAAGATGGAGCTGGGAATATCTGGGTGCCACTCTGGACTGGGCAACCCCCCTAATCATGGTTCCTGACCTTGACTAGAAACTATGTGGTCTTTTTGTCTGGTCTTCCTCTCTCCTATAAAATCTCTTCCCTCTATTTCTCCCCAGAGCTCTGGAAGGTCTGCTCCTGTGATGAAGCACATGGAGTGACATTCTGCTACCATGAAAGTCAACAGCAAAACCCTCAGTGGTTAATTAGAATTGTCATTTAGTTTAACTTTTACTTTTTAGTAGAGAGTAACACTCTACTTCTCCAGGGTTAGGGAGAGCAAGGAACACAAACTCCATGTTACAGATAATTATACTATCTACATACTGCACAGTTTGGCAACAAGGAAAATTTAACTCCTTCTTTCTTTCATTTTATATTTCATAATTTCCTTCAAATGTACTTAATCTTCTGTTGTTTTGGGGGTTGAGCTTCTTTTTTGTTGCCTTGTTTTTTCAGAACCAAACCACTTTTAAGCAATCATAAAGGCTCTTGAAGAGAGAGGCCCTTTATCTCTCCTCAGAATTAATATAACACAGGTTCCTTTCCTGTGCAGCTGGAGGCACCCACTTATAAGGTAAAGAGTGACACATTCTCCTCAGCCAGCAAATTCTCAGCCAAGAATATAACAAAGGGAAATCATTTTTGTGTTTGTTTGAAGTGTTATTCCCCATGTCACATCATATATTCATGTTACTATATAGGACCAAAGAAGACAAACCCCACCTCACAGAAGTAAAAAATAACATTTTCACAGTTCTCCCTCTCCCCAGGAACTGCACACTGATTATTACAGAAAAATATATTAAGAGCTAAATATTACAACAGGGAGTCAAGTTAAGGAAAACATTCTTTCCTCTGCCCACACACCCTTTTCTGCTTCAAGGGCTTGAATACCTACCCCTGCTGTCTGCGAAGGGAAAAGAGGGGGAATGGGAGGGAAATAGAAGCTGTGGGACGAACCCAGCAACTCTTTCTTCCCACTGTAGCTACTGAAGTGATGCAACAACTCCAGACATGCGAGGGAGCTGCAGAGGGCCCTGCCTGCAGCTCTGCTTCCCCCTTCCCTTCACCTCTGAGCACTCACACAGCTCCTTGCGGGAGCTGGTGCCCACAGATCCACACCTCGGGTCATCACCCACGTGGGAACGGGGGGAGTCTGCAATGAGCCAGAGCAAAATCCCGAGGGAAAGAAAAGGTGAAAAAGACTGATGGCAAGGGAAGGACAGTGAGTGAAAAGAGCACCGAGAGTTGTGAGATAAAGAGCAAAGAATAAATTGAGTGAGAATAAGGGGAAAACATGGGTGAGAATAAGGCTTTTGACAAAAAAAAAAAAAAAAAGGATGAGACTTGGAAGAAGAAAATGAAGAATGTCAACAGATCATGAAAATGTTTTAGAGTGTCAAAGACTTCTCCTTACTTCACCTCATTTTTTCCGGTTTTAACAAAGTTATTACTGGAGGAAAAAGACAACTTTTGGGAGACCGGGTGGGAGAAAACTAAAGGCCACAACATTAAAAAAAATGTAGGAAGGGACAAAACATGCCTTTTTCTAAAGCAGATAGTGAAAAATAAAGTGGTGGAGTGCACCTGTGGTCCATGACTTTTTACCTTCTTTTTTACCAACTATAAGCATTTAGGCTGAAAATGACTGCACTGATACGAAATCGTTTGTGTGACAGTAGATGTTATCTGCGTACTGAGGTCCGAGAACACAAACACCAGCTCCAATCATGCAATGGATAGGAATTTACATGGTTGAAGCAGTGGCTTGAAATTGTTGAAAGTACTATGACGGATATCTTTATATTCCATTTCCTACAGGCTAAGCAGCAGTGTAGAGATGCAGAAGAGAATTTTCTCTTTAACCAACGGGAAAAAACCCCAGAAGCCAACAAACAAAATCAGTAGGAAAAAGATAATCCAGTGTGCATTCTGAGCTCTGCTTGTTTTTTGGAAAAAGCAGAGTAAATAATTTCTGTTCTCAAGAACAGCTTTAGTCGGACTCAATTCTGTCTCAGGTTGTACAGTCACACAAGGGAAATCAACCTCAAGCTAACCTGGCTTATCAGCATGTTTTAGAAAAGAGTACTTGCTGACTGTCCCCTCTGCATCCCTCCTCCAATTCGCTGATGAAAGCAGCTGAGCAAACAAGAGTTGGGGAAAAAGTCTACAATTTATTTCACTGGGGTAGAAGTAAATTCTTGCCCCCTCCAAAGAAGCAGGGTGAGCAATGATTCGGAGTTTTTCTAGATCACAGTGACTCCTGGACCTTCTTAGTCGTACAGGATTTCAGGCTACCCCTAAAATGCAGCTATTTTTGTTCAACATCAAGATCAATTCCACTGCTGCTCTCTCGAGCTGAGATGGACAGATATGTTCTTTGATTCCTTGACCCAGGCTATAATTTAGTATAAACAAACACTATATTTCCCAACAAGCTATGAATCTGAGGTCATTACTGAGATGCCAAAAGGAACTAAAGAGCTTCTCGAACATGCATTTTTGCCTTATTTTGAAAATAGTAAACAATTTTCTTATGTTTATTTGCACAATAAGGGAAAGCAAATGGAAAATGCAGTGGCAAATTTTATCTTTGCTATAAAGTTCACTCTTTTTTCCTCATTTGTTTAATCTGTGATTAAGATTTCTGTCTCAAATTCATGGTATTTTGTCTTGAAGAAGTATCTTGAAGTTGTATTAATATATCATACATTGTTACTGTACCAATAGATCTCCCTTAAAACAAAAAAAAAGAGAAATCAGCAATCAACTGCAATTAGAAATATTAAATAAACTTAAAGCAATGAGTCTTCACAACCAGTTAATGTATGCCCTGATGACTTTTTGACAATATCTTTAGTATGCAGCACAATAGCTCACTAATGCTGAGTGATACTTTAAATATGAAAATGTATATTGAGATGACAGATAAAAGTGTTACATGATGTTTGTCCTTGGATTAAAGGTTTCTTATTTGTTTGCAGTGACATGAGAAATGATAATGGCTCCAGAAAAGCTGATATTGTTTGTCATGTCACAGGTCCATTGAGATCTTCGTCTTTTCTGTGACTTTTAATACAAAGGGAGGCCTAAAATTGCATTAAGTCAAACCTCAGAGGCTTAGCTTAAACCTTAACATCAAAATAGATGACATAATTCTTGATAAGTCTTTAGATGTGGGCAGAGTGATGCATAATAAGCAACAGGTTGGAGCTGGTAGTCAGCTTACAAATGACTTCAAGGTACAGTCCCATACAGAGCACATTAACGTTTAACCTTCAGGTAAAAGAGGCATGAAGTCTTATTATTCAAAATCAGCTCCGAGAGCAAACACGGCAGTTGTCATCTCGCCAGGCAAAAGGAGAAAATTTGGTACGTTCAGCACGCAGAATCTCCCCTTCCTAATCAATAGAAATATACGCTTGAATTTTCATTCACCTTTCCATACTGGGAGAGAACACTCCAATTGTATTCGCGCTGACAGAAAAACCAGGCAGTGTCTCACCCAAAAGACCTACAAGCTGCAAAATATTAGTCAGGCATTTTCTTTTGGGAAGGAATAAGACCACTTTGCCATTTCCATTCTGTCCTCAGAACAACAAGCCAAACCCAATCATGCAGCCAGGGTAATGATAACAAGAATTTGTCCCTCAACCTCTAGAAACAGATGTTAGGATAGAAGCATAGAAACATTTTTGCTTTCTACACAGCCATGGCATATAATCTTTAAAAACGATCAGTAAGTCACAGTTGGCTGAAGTCGATGCGAGACCCCCGTCTTTGGCACTCTGCTTGGAGGTCCCTTCCCACCCAAGCCCTTCTGTGATTCCACAAAGCCAGAGAGAAGAGAGATGTGCTGAAAGACCAACCACATTTCTAACTGTTTATAAAGAAAACAAAAAGATAAACTGACTACTAAGAAAAGAGAATAAGTTTTTTCATAACGCCAAACATTAAAATGAAATTAATTCTATTTTAACAGTGTAAATATCAATAATCAGAATTTCCTCTGGGAGATAAAGAGCATAAAAAGAGGCAAACCTATGGAACAACAGCAGCAGGGTTATTTGCCTTGCTTTCTGCAAAGCTTGTAAGGAAATCAGGCACAGAATTCCATAAGCAAAATCCCACCTGCTTTGACCATATTGCAGATGGTCAGAACTTGGTTTAATGTGAGCATGCACACGCTAATCAGAAACATCTCCGCACAATTACAAAAATCTGTACAATAAAATTCAATCTGGAAATGAATTACAGCTAAAAGCAATATATACTGCAGGAAAAAAAATAACATTGTACCTGGTACTGATTGTATCTGGATGAAAAGCCTAGAAAGAGGCTATCCTTAGCCCATAATTCCACCAAAAAATAAACCTGTCAAAATACACTTTTCCATACTATATATTATGTTACACACTATAATGAAAAATACCCAAACCCAACTCCAAATAATTTCTATGGCAAGGTGGAAAAAATTCTTCTGTAGCTCGAAATTTACTCTTGATTACACAGATATTTTGGAGGTTCACTGCTCTTGCAATTACAATCCATTGGTAACTCCCGTTTGTGGAAAACAATCTGCAAATAAGTGTATTGTAATACTGTCCCAAAAGTTACATTTTCAGGTTTAAAAAAGATGAAATGAAGTCATAGAGCCTGCAGGAGGAAAAAAGGAAAAAAATGCAAACCAGAAAATCCAGCAAAAAATCTACACTAAGAAAAAGATCCTCAGAGAAAGAAAAAATACCAAAACTTACACTGGGTTTTTTTTTTTTTTTTGTTATTGCCTATGCTGAGTAACAATTATGTCCTAGTTACACTCATTTTAGGTACAAGAGGTCTTTCTAAAAGAGAATGAACTAATAAGGAGGGAAAAAAACTCACCAAGAGAATGATGAGCACCTCTTTGTCAACCTGACATGAGATATTACTTTCATTTGCTCTCCCTCCCTTATTGAGAGTTGTTGGGAACAACCCTACTTTGTGCCCAAAGTGTCCATGACCCCTAACAGATTCTTTGGTAACTGAGAACAGCAAGAACACATTAATAGAGCAACCCAGTCATCTTCCCTGCTGGGGATGCAGATGAATGGTGATAAAAAACTCTTTGGTCCCACTACGCCTGTGCAGCACATACTCTACGCATTGATCTCAAACCAAAACAGAAAGCAAAACCAAAACAAACAAACAAACAAAAAAAAAAAAAGGTGCAGGGAAGCAGGAGGAAAGGTACAGAAAGAATAGTGGGGGAAAAAAAATTAAAGAATTACTCATTCAGACCCATGAATGTCCAGAACGGACTTGAGGAGAAAAAGCTTATTGAAATTGGGGCTTGATTGCTTTGGGGTTTTAAGTTGTGTGTGCTTCATACAAGACAAAACAAGTTCCCTGCCTAAAAACAGTAAAATAGACTGAAGTAATGGGAGAGTCTCTTTGCTCAAGTATTACCATTCTCTGAGCATTTTTTTTTTTTTTCTCCTAGAAAAGTTCTTCACAGGCTTGCTTTCAGAGCCAGCTTGCAAGGACCCTTCTGCCATCCTCTGATCTTTGCTGACTTCTGAGGTGATAGTGTTAAATATCCTCACCCAGGGGCTGGATAACAGGGGCACTTGGCCAGCAGGAAAACTCCAAAAGTTTAACAAGGACATAAGGAAATTTGTGCACCTGGAAGAGAATAACTCCAGTCAGCAGCAAAACCTGGAGACCAACAAGCTAAAAAAGTGGCTGTGCAATAGAGGCAACTTACATTATTTACATCATAGCAAGTGCCTCTTCCACCTACGATCAGTGAAAAAGCAGGGTCACTTCATACAGTAGCCTCAACTTTTCATTCAATTTCTCAGGCTAAAAATAAGTTGCAGTAATCTCATAAGGTGTCAGAAAGAAAATGAATATCAGAAAGAAAATCTGTCACAATACAGAATACCAGCGACTGGAGCAATACATAGCCTTGATTTTCTTCCTCTTGAATCCCAAGGCTGGTCATCTAAGCTAGTTAGAAAGGGGGACAAAAACCCAACAACCTAAAAACAACAACAAAAAATCCGATGATTCATTATGTCCAGAGAGGGTGAACAAGATGGAAATGAAACATTCATCAGATGCCAAATAGTAGACATGGCACACACTTATTTCAAAATAAAACCTTTTCCTACTTCATCCTATTGAAACCATCACTCTAATAACTTACTATTTCCATTAGACATCCCTCTATACCTGCCTTTTACTTTTCATCTCAGAATGTTTAATCAACATTGATATTTAGAGGTAAGACTGAGCTGACCAGTTTGCAGTTAATAAGCTCTACTAGGTTGCAGTAGAAATGTTATACAAATTTATACATATATCACACTGAATTTTGCATGCTAGACAGATTGAGTTCATGTTCTGCAACTTTTCCAAAAAGCAGAACTAGCATCAAAGTAAAAAATGCCCAACTTCTTGTTCACTTTGTAGTAGGTTTTCATTTTCAAACACAGTACATAATCATAAGTGAAAAAATGGGTGGGGTGAGCCAGAATTAAATTGGTAAAACAGCAAATGATACACAGAATTTCCACTATAAGGAGACAGCGAAAAAAAAGAGAATAGTAAGGGGGGAAAAAAAGGAGAGGGTTTTTATTTAAAAAAAAAAAGACAGCATAAAATTTATAATTCATCTCTGAGATTTTAGGGTAACACTACTTGTTATGAAATGCATCCTTTCAAAACAAAACAGATTTGGTAGTGCTGGGAAACCACAGATAAAACAAATGGTCAAAATGCAGAGCATAGGTTCTAAGTTCTTGCAACTAAAACTGATTTAAGTGGTCCCCACTGTAAGTACCTGCGCTTTGCAGTTGTTTACAAGCCTGGTAATTTGAAATTTGGACACAATCTACATCTGAATGAGTTCATCTGCCCCGATGAACCAGCACAGCTCCAATAAAGTAGTAGAGCCAAATGAGTTTAGAGCCACTGGGGACTTTGTCTCATGCTGTGACAATCAGGAAAAGATGTGTTTTTTTTTTCCCAATTACCTTTGGAGGCTTGACCATGTCACCCTTATGAACACTTTTCTGGAATTGGTTGATGATGTTTTTGTTCAGGCAGAGGCCACACCAGAGCCTGGCAAAACCCCCAGCCGCACGCAGGCTCTGGCCAGTGGGGACGGCAGTGGGATCTCTCCCACCCTCCCTCACAGCAGCCAGCAGGGCAGGGAGCAGTGTTTGCCCACAGGCATTGCAGGTGCCAGCGGAGGAGAGCAGAGAGGCGAGGGCTGACAGCTTCTGTCAGGCATCACTGGCCATTCCAGTCTTTCCCTCCCTCTCCCTTCTGCAGGCTGTCTGGCATTTCATGCCCCATGTGCAGCTACGGGAGGCGGAGGTGGGAGAAGAGGGAAAGAACAAGTTGATTTTGTGTAGCACAGTCACTCTAACCATCCAAGCCTGAAGCATGAGAACCTGGCATTCCCGCTTCCAGTTCCCCTCCCATGCAGTTAACTGGGAACAATCAGCCCCAGTGCAACCTGCTGCAGCTTCAGCTCGCAGGGCTCCAGAGGCAGACGTCTGACCACAAGCTGATCTTGTCTGGAGCATGAGCCACAGAAATCAGAAATTTCCCCCAAGTAAGCCCAGCAGGTTTATGCCTTTTATCAGAGGGCTTGGCAGCTTCTCAGTCAGACTCTCATCTTTAAGTTAGGTAGAGAAAAAGATGCGTTTTTTTTTTTTTTTTGGCAAAATATACACCATCTGAAAGTTTTAAATGCAGTCATGCACATTAATCAGGCTAAAGCAGATGCAGGTCTTAGAAACCTTTTGTACGACTCCTGGAAACAGAAGTTATAGGCAGGTCAAGAGAGGATTTTCTAGCACAAAGCTGTCCATCCTGTTGATGAGCAGCGCTACCAGCTCTCTTCAGAAGTCCCATTCCTTTCAGCCTACTCATATTTCATTTCATATGTATTGAGCCAAGCCACATTATTTTAAGCTTCAATCACCCATGTCAATTCTTATTCACACAGATGAACACTCCTTTTAATGGAGGGAAAGTTTGCAGGCCAGGACACACGCTGAATATTTAAAAATCAGAACCAACCTGGGCAAACCCCCTGAAAGCAGTTGAGGGAGCCCAGCAATCTCATTACTGTGTGTTCGGAACAGGAGTTAATAGAAAAGTAGCTGGAAACGCTCCCCAAGCACCACAGCTACGAGTGAACGCTTAAGGCAGAGGGAAACTGATGCCATCAGGCAGGTGGTGCAGCAGAAGCTGCACCTGTGGAGCACAGCTGGGACCACAGGAGGTCAAGTTTCACTCGGCAACCATTTCTTTGGTCTATGTACTTCCTAGTCCTCAGAGACCCCGCTTCCGAGAGCCGAGTCTACATGGCCCAAGCCACGTTTACTGTATGACATCTTGGCCACTCTTGCCTCAGGCCTGTTTATCCCTGTTTCTTTTCTTGCCTAAGCACTCAGACTGATTCCTTTCTTGGTAATGGGGCTTTTGAGAGCTTGCTTTCAAACAACTAATAAAATTCAATACAAGGCTCCCTGATTTGTGTCTTTGGTACAGTATTCCCTCTTCAGCTCCTGCCAAAGCTCCCCTCCCAAGGCAGGCAAAAGTTTCTTCCAAACCATCTTCCTCCCACATATTAATTAAGCATTACTCCCAGGTCTTGTAGCAGGCTTGCTTTTCGCTGACCGTGAGGTAACTCTAGACAGATTTTCAGCCAAGCCTTGTTGCTAGCTTGGGGTTTTTTTTCCTCCACTTAGGGAGTTCAAATTCACAGAGGTTGTGCTGTGCCTACTACATTATAATACATGCAGTACACTACAAATATTCTGCTCAAACTTAAGCAACATTAACATATATAATTAGGAAACCCTCATATTACCGTGTTGTAGAATCAGCAAACAACGTGTAATCCCAGGATTTTGGGTTTTGTCTGGTCTTTTTCACCCGCTAGGTGTTGTAATTAATTATACCAGTAATTTTTGTTTTGCAAGTATTATTCTAATAACGATGATTAGTGTAGATAATTTTGTTAGGTTGCCATTTTCTAGCTTAAGGGTATCACTTTCATTCTAAAGTGTTGATTGTTTCTTATCTAACTTTGAAAATGAGATTAGATGTTTCTTGTATTGTCAAACTATGAAGATTTATATGCTAATTTAAAATCTGATAAACTATGAGTGGCATAAGACTGTGTAATAAAGCAATCACAGCAGCTGACACTTCAGAGAGAATTAAATTGAGTCTTCCTTTAAGAGAGAGAGAGACAAAAAAAAATATGTACCACTACATGCTGGGGACCAAAGCGCTGGGGGAAACATTTAGGGCGAGAGAATCATTACTTAACTTACAAGCAGTGCCCTCATTTTCTCTGCATGACTGGACAGGTGCATCCATTATGTGTTATTTCAGGGGGAAGAATAAAGGAAATAAATGGCCAAATACCAGCAGCTGCCTAGAATGAGACTGACTTGCTGAAGGTTTCTGTGATGGGACTTGGATTACAGGCTTCTCCTAATGCAGCTCTCCTTATGTGCTTTTGCAGAGACATGGATGGGAGAATAATAGGGCAGGAGTGACCCCAGTCCAGTGGATGCAGTCTCTTCTAGAGGAAATTCAAATTCTCCTTGGAGGTGGGGTAAAGAAAAAGTAATCATTTTGCCTTCAGATTTAAAGGCAACTTCTAAACCAACATGGGAAATTGAATTATGCATAAGAACTCTGCACAGACATACCCTCTTCAGCATTTATGAAGGAGAAACAAGAAGTGAAACGGATGCTTTTAGGGAAAGATGATGCCCCCGGGGACTGTTAGGGAGGCACAGGATTTTGCAGGATGGGAGGATGCATGCTGATTTTCTTCTTACAAGAAGTGACCCTAGTCTATCTTCTTAGGCTTGTGACTCAGGGCTGTCGTGCTGCAGCTGAAAAGTGGTGGGACAGAAGAGTCTGAAAGTACAGTTCAGAACGTGCTAGGAGAAACTTCTGTAGGAACATGGCTCTGGCACATGGCAAACATGATCTTGAAGCCTCCAAGGGCTATAGGGCCTCTAAACCGGCCAGGGCAGTGCAGTGACACCAGGCCATCATCACCCTCAGGCATCTTCCTCTCCCAGTGAAGGACACAAATCCCTCTCCTCCCTAACTCAGAGCGCCAGACAGGGCTGGCTCCAGTAATGAGCCCTCCTCAGGAATTTCCCTATGGCATAGCCAAAGCACGTCATTAGGAGGGCAGACTGGTGACTGGAGAAGACACAGCCACATTGCATGACCTTCCCAGAATCCATATTAGGGGGACTTAAAAGCTGGCATTACGATGGTGGAGGACAGGATTGGCTTTGCCCTATAAAAATGTCATTTTTAGCAAGAAAGAAAAAAAAAAGAGAAATGCAGACACTTAAGTCAAGCCAGTGTGCATTTAAGAGCAGCTGAGTCTCAGTCTGAAAAGCAGAGCTGTGATCTACTTCTTTTAGTTATGCAATCCATATTTTGTGACCAAATTGTGACCAAACACTATTATAACCATTGTTCTTGCAGGTTTTGCATCTGAATAGTAGACACTGCTGTATCATCAGGCAGCTGAGCACAACACAGGACACATCCCTTTCCTGGCTGCACAGCATGAGTGGCTATCTAAAACAGGGAGCAAGCCCTGGATCAAAGATGGTGGTGGAGATACAAGCCAAGAATGGCGACCAAGGGACAAAATTCACCTTTGCTATTTGAAGAAAATTTTATAGCATTTCCTATTCTCCTCTTCACTCTTAAATTCTTATGTAGGTCTGGAATAATTTGGAAATTACCTGGAAAATGTAGCTGAACTATGGAGTGCTCCAAGTGTTCTCTATTTGCTTTAACTCAAACAAAAATTAATACATTATCATAAATGTATCAAGAGATAAATTGAGAAAAAAAATTGTCTTTTCTCTGCCTGAAAGAGTTCAAATGCTACAGTGCTGCTATCCTCTGTTAGCAGTTTTGAGGTATGAAATCTTCTCCTTAACAGCAAGTGCTAACAATGTTTTATCAGAGCAAGCACTACCTCTAACAGCTCAGATCTGCCAGTGAGAGACTGGTTAGCAGAAAAATTCATTTTGACTTCTGCACACCATGTCCTCTTGGGCTGGGCTGCTGGCACAACTCAGCTTCTGCTCCCCTAACCAATATCCTTGTCTTTACTCTGCTTTTGTCCTCTGGCCACTGCTCTACCCCCTCCATGGTCCATCTGCTGCTCACTGCAGTGGAATCAGCACTCCTACCCTCCCTCCAAAATCCATACTGGTGACAGCACACTTCTTCCCAGAACACAAAATAAAGAGCGAGCAAAGTAAAAACAATATCCTCCCTCACAGTCCCAAATAAGTCGCGAGCAACCAAAGAATAAAAGGCTTCTAGCAGAAAACCCAGAGTAAAGAAGTAAATGCTACCCTGAAAGAGATAAGCCTGAACTCTTAAATCACTTAATGCCTTCCCTGAAGTCACAGATCTACTATGGACCAGAGAAGTCAAATCTAGTCTGCTCCAAGGGATGAAGGGGCACTACAGGCAGGACTCAACTTCCTATCGTGCCCTTTCATCTTCAGCAATCCTTGTTTCTCATCTGACACATCTGTGCTATATGCTGCAGGGACTTTAATACCAGAGATTCATGGAGGATTTTTCATTGTCAAACCCACAGCAACGAACAATTCTAACCATCCCTTGAAAATCTTTTTCCATCCCCCTTCACGCCCATCAAACTATCTTAACACTATTGGTTAAAGAAAGCTGCATAAATCTAGTATAAATCAGCTGGTCTGCTCTAATTCAGGCTTGTAACTCTTTAACATTAGTGCACTTTCATACTGCTCTAACTCAGCCAAGCAGCAAGTATTACCTGTGAGTAAAAAGGCTTTATTTGTGAGGCTCTCCTGGAATATCTCTGCATAGCCAAGAGCAAAAACAATTGCATCCCTTCTTTTGGCAAACAAAGAGCCAGGCAAGATTCTTAGCCTAACCAAGGAGTGTATACTAACACCACATGCTCAAGAACATTCATAATCATGCAAATATCTTTGGCCCATTGACTGAGTCTCTGCAAGTGAACAATTAGTTTCTCCTCTATAAATTTTAATAAGTGTAGAGCAAACCAGCTATGCTGTAGCTGTTAGCTTTCTCCTCATCTCACTATAACAGAAGAATCCATTTGGCATTTTTCAGCTTTCTCTGTATATGTTCAGAAGAAAATTGTTCTTGGTATTCAGCAGCTTCCTTTTTTAATACATTGTCATAAACAAAAGCATGCATTCATTGCTTCTCAGATTTCTCCACAGGACTCGAGAAGAGAAAGCTTTGTTTGTCAGTTGTCATACTTCAGGATATTTTTCATAAGCAAATCACTCACCATTCATCAGCTTTATGTGGTTCTACTAAAAAAAGGAAGTGCTTGCTCCACTTTTCAACACACAGATGCAACCTCATTATAGGTCCAAAGATGAGCAACTCTAGATGCATAAACTCATAACCAGTTTGCATTATGGGGAGATCTTCTGTACTTTGAAAGCAAATTTTGTGGAAGTAGCTAGGGAAAACTTCCCTGTGGTTATTAATTAGAGTGGGTAATTAAGTTTATTAATCTTACTGACTTTTTTCCTTCTAATTCACAGCAATTTACTTGGGAATAAACAATACTGATGTTTTAGACAATACACCCAGACTTGAATAAGTTATTCCTTTTCAGAAGGACAGTTAAGCATGGAAAGTATATTCTCTACAGCCACTACAAACCACATATAGCAGAGCAAAACAGAGCCTAATTCAAGAATTTGCATCAAAGACAAGTCATTTAAACTTGAAGTAATTTAAACTGCACCTGCCACAGGTCAGCAGAACCTCCTCACTGCCCTCACATGCACACTTGTCTGATCCTAGGCTAGACAAAAATGACAAGTCACAAGACAGAAAAAGGAATTTCCTAATTTTGTTGGGGTAGGGAATAATTTGAAACATAAGTACACCGTGCTATCCTTCTA
This sequence comes from Mystacornis crossleyi, assembly GCA_013400655.1. Lineage (NCBI taxonomy): Eukaryota > Metazoa > Chordata > Aves > Passeriformes > Timaliidae > Mystacornis > Mystacornis crossleyi. Next base: position 28,100 of record VYZQ01067359.1, on the reverse strand, counting down.
TCCTTCAGGTCTGCAACAGCTGCAGCGGCATGGGGTTCCTGGTGTTACGAGAGTGGCTGACACAGAGCCCTGCTGCCAGTTTTCCAAAAGGCTTACCACTGGCTTGGTTCATGTATCGAAAGGAATATTGCAACCTCCAAAGGCAAAATTCCTTTTGCCGTCTTCATTCAGCAAAACTCTTGCATCCGATTTGTGATTTTTTTTTTTTCCCCATACAAGCCTTGCTCTTCTGTACTGCTTAGCACCTTTCAAAAGCACACAAAGCACTATCTGTCACAGCCAGCTGTTTCCTTCCTACACCTTCCCAAGAGAGCTCTGAATGGGGATTTCATCAGCTGGCTCCAAACGCAACAGGCCAGGTGTGGAGAGTGTATGACAGCAGACGCTCACTAAAGTGCTTTACTCAGTAGTGCAGAGAAACAAATAAAAATTCTATGATAATGCAGACTTCTGAATAGCACTTTATTGCTGTTACTGTACAGGCAGCAGGGTGGCACAAAGAGACACACAGCTGTGGCTCTGTCATTCCCTAAAAAAGGACCAGGAAACAAGTTTGGGCACTGATCATCCAGACAGGCTCTTTCCTATCTGGTTTGGGTATTTCAACTATATGCGTCCATCACACTGCCCAAGTATATCCAGGGATGGAGGTCACTCCAGAGGTGATAAAGATGACATTCCACAGGACTTGAATTCTCTTCTCTACACAGTTATTTATTACTGAGAAGGTTCATGACAAAGAAAATAATTTTTCCAGACTGCTACAAAACCTTGGGTTCCATAGGAGATGTTTCGAACTGAGAAAGCCACACAAGCTACTTTGTAGCAAAGCAGCCTTGGGGATCCAGAGGAATCCCAGCTTCAAGGACAAATCTAAATATGGATTTTGCTAATCTGCTCATGTTGTCGGGACACGAACTGGGGGACACCACACAGCCCTGGGGTGAGGGGCTGGTCCCTCTTAGAGCTGTAGATGCAGCGTGCTCACTCAGACACCACCAGGGTGGATGGTAATTGTTCACTGTAGATGTGCTTGGTGCTTTACAAGACAGCATTTCTAAGGGTTTACACTCTGAAAACGTCGAAAGTTTTGCAACATTATCCAAATAGGCCAGAGGCAGTTTAATTTTCCTTTCAAGGAGTTGTGAATTTATACTTAGGCTCCTTTTTAACAGAATATTTTCGACCCAATGGCCCGTGATGGCTTCTTCAAAGAGAGCTACAGTCTATCAGTCAACTTCTGTTTAGTTCACAGATCATCAGCGCAATGGAATTTAACAGCTGCTCTGGAGCTATTATAGTCTTTCACGTCAATCTGATTTTCAAGGGTGCAAAACAAATGTCAAAAATCTTCAAGAATAATTTTAATTAATATTTACTGACCATACACAAGTAGTAAGCCTTTCTGCCCTAGCTTTTGCTCCAAAGGGTAAAGCCAAAATACCTTATGACCAAGGAATTAGGGCTGCAAGAACAAATTGGTCAACACAGTAAACATCGGGTATATTCTTAAGCTGTAGGAGCTTAACAGCACATTTATTCAATAAATCCTTGCTTTTCCTTTCACTCCTATAAAATAAAACTAGCTCAACTTCAAAAAAGGTTTAAAAGGGAATATTTTTATTAAGACTTAACATCTGGCTTACTATAGGTCTTTTGTGCACTTAATGCAATCCTCGAAACATCGTGAATATATGAAGCCTCAAGAAGAAAAAAAGGAGTTGTGCTACACGGAGGAACGATCTTCATAGGGCAGAAAAAAAAAGTTTGAGGTCAGATATATCTTTCAAAACATGAAATAGAAACATGTATGTAAACTAATTACTGGGAAAGAGAAAGCCCTGATGAGCCAGTTGAACATAAAGAAAACCAAAACCCTCAAACTGTAGGCATGAAATTCAGCCTTGAGAAATCATCTAAAGCATTAATCTCCATTTGCTTCACTAAATAAAGAGGGGGAGGAGAGAGAGGGAGCAGGGCATTAGGCCAGTGGCTAAAGCATTTAACAGGTTCCACATCTTTTCTGAAAAAAAAACAACCAGGAAAAAAAACAAGACTTGGAGTCAAGAGGAAGATACAAATAACAGTCTTCTGTAAGTTCAGGGATGAACTCCTATGTGTGAGCAAGGGGAAGCCCATCTGTGCTCTGGTGCAGGGAAAGGAAAATGATGGGTAATTTGTGTCCTTCAATATTCTCAGAAGAGTTCTACACAACAAAGAGCAAACAGCTGCTGACCACAAGCCTCAGTTCTTCCACTTCCAGGAAACAATTTCTCAGAGTCACAAGGCTCTTTTTTTCCCCCTCCCTGTCCCAAAGGATTGGGGAGGCATGTGAAAAGGAATCAGAAAGGGAGAGTTGCTACCATAACAACTTTCAGGTAAAGGGTAAGCATCCATTTCCATTCCCTCAGGCAGAGGATGACAATACATTCTAAATTACTAGATAATAGGAAGTGATACCCTCCACCACCTCTTCCAGTAGGTTCCTGTCAAGGAACAGCCTTAGTCCAGAGCTGTAAACTAAACCTTTTAGGAAATGGGAGTCAGTGGTTTGCACTCAAATCATCGTTTTTGCTCCATGTGTCATAGAAGGGCTGATCACATCTTTCTGTTTGCTAGTAAGAGGCAGCTGGATGTCCAGCATGACGACTTTAGGTGGCTATAAAATGCACACCTATCTCTGTGCATCTTACTTGAAAGAAGGCAACCCTACCTGTGCACCCATCTGGGCACCCCCCACAGAGTTCTAGATTGTAAACTCAGAGTTCAGGAGATAATATGCTTAATTCTCAGGTATATCAGTTATTTGTTTGGTTTAGCCCTCATTTTCTTTGTGAGTAAAAAGAAATATTGGAAATTAGAGTCATTGCTGGGAAATAGCATCCCTTGCAGAGAAAGTGAAGATTATTTAGGTAGCAAGGCAAATTTATCAGGAGGGAACTGCAACCCCAGTCAGCATTCTCCAAAAGGAGAACTTAGTCTCAGTAAAAATAAAATTAATTTTAATCAAAATGAAAAAGAAAAGGGGGAAATTTACAGATTAGAAAGGCAACATAAAGGAAGGCATTATATGCCTATTTATAAAAAACCCAACTGATACATTGAAATAAAAATAAATTCTTAAAGCCAATGCTTTTCCTGGCTTAAAGGTCAGAGAAGATTTTCCCTCATATTCAGAGGCAAAACTAGGATGACACATTTAAAGCTATTTAGGACTAAGAAAGAACATCAACCCACTGAAAAAACATGTCAAAAGTAACAAAACATTAACTATTAAATTTGTGTGTTTCTATAAAAAGTTTTCAAGCTTCTTGGTCAAATAGTTCAATTGCCACACATGCATTACAAAATTGTTGATCTAGATTAATTGTCCTATTACC
>VYZQ01067359.1:13278-24355 GCA_013400655.1 Mystacornis crossleyi | reverse complement strand
GATTGTTGATCTAGATTAATTGTCCTATTACCTTTTAAAAGGTCAGAAAAAGCAGGAAATTTTACACAGAAACTTCTCTCCTTTGCTGTGTTGTTAAAGTCTCTCTGTCTAGGAGGCAAGAGAACACTCCTGCTTAAAAACTTTTGCCTGCTCTTCGAGCTTATTCCTGCATAAAACTTCACCCATATCTAAAATACCTCTGCTCAAAAATAGAGATCTTCTGAAATGCAGAAACAAATTAAGCACAGTATCGAATCACAAGGAGAAATAAATAAGAAACAGCTGGAGACTGAGTAAAAACTCAGCATTGGCATAACCATGCACAGGTGGATTGAAGCACTGAGCACCAGGTTGCTACTGAGGTCTACATGAATTAGGTCAAAGTTACAAGGTGCTTACATAGCTTGAGTTATAAGATACCTATGTGACCTAATGTCAATATAACCCGAAGCATAGCTTTCTATACTTATATAGCCTGAATCATAACTTCTATACCTATAAAACCTGATAGGAATAACCTTTTATACAATGTAATGGCTAGTATATTGTTAACTAGATGCTTAAATGCAGAATAGACAAAAAGAGCAAAATAGCTCACCAGGTGTATAGTTTCCGAGCTACATAAGTGTAGGACTAATGAGAAATTGGCAAGTGCAAAGCCAGTTAGCCACAAGACAAAGAATTTAGGCCAGTTAAGATGGACCAAGGAACATTGTAACTACACATGCTCCGAAGACAAAGTTAAAAAGTTCAAGTGTGAAGAAGACTTCAGAATCCTTCATCAAAGACCCCCAAATTGGGGAAATACAAACAGTGAAAAAGATTACCTAACAACCATGGTCGTGCTATGTAAATTAGTTCCAGCACGTATGTGATGGTGTTGTAATGACGTAGCAACTTATGCAAAATTTGCAGTATAAATATAACACAGCACTTGACAGAGGTGCGTGAGCTAGGAGGAGCGATCCCCCTCACCACCAGCACTGCAATAAACAAATACCTGCTCTATAGTGATCTGTCTGTGGGGATTTATTTCCAGCCCATCTTTCGGGCATCACTATTAAATCAGAGCAATCACACAGACACATTCACAGAAATCACTGTAAGAAAGCTGCAATGTGTTTTTTGCGTTCAACTCTATGAAATGTGGGTCTTCAAAACTAGCCGAGCTCCCCCTTTCTGGCTTGATAGTATTTTGAGAGAGGAACTCTTACATCCCCACAAAAGAAACAGGATCCTCTTGTCCCATGTTTACATCCTATTTTCCCCTAAGGGAGCAACTGCCTGGGCTGAATTGAGGGGTTTTGTGCCAGCTGTTTGTTCCACGCTGGCCACTACACTTGTCATGCAGGAAGCAGCCTTGATTAAGTTATTTGTATTCCTAAGAGGTTTCCTACTGCCTGGGCTCACTGTGCAGTCCTCTAACCCTGACCAGGAACAGCTGAACGAGTGACAATCGTTCTGGCTGTTGTGTGCCATTAAGACATAATGCCTGTCTCATGAGCACAGAACACCAGCACACATTCCACTGGTAAAGCCAAAACTTTGCTGCTCCTTTCATTACACCAGTCTACCAGAAAGAGCCGAGCAGGTTTGCAGGGACAGCTCTGGTGCACAATCAGAAATCCTCAACACGATTTTGATTTCTAAACTCCCACAGGTCACGCGTGTCTTCTGTTCCCTCTGAACTCGCTCGCGGCTTTCTGAGGTGCCAGAAACAGAGCTGAAAACATTTCATTAGGGTTTTATAGCATGAATCCATATGTAAATACTTAAAACTTGAGCTGGAGGAGACAAAGCATCAGAGAAAAGAAGTTTCTCTGAAAGATGGAGAGAGGTACTGCAAAGGTACAATGAGACAAAGCGTCTGCGCAGCTGCCTAGGACTGACTGCAGCTTCTAAAGCTGATTCTCCAGAATCCCACTCTTTCACTTTTCAGGGTTCCCTGTCCAACGTAACCAGGTTAAAAATGCTCCTTGCTCCCTCTGCTTCTGTTTTCTGCATCTTTGTGGGTAACGAGTACAACGGAGGAAGGGTCTTTTCAAATAAAGAAGCAAGCAAAGAACTGCTCCGTGTTCTGATACAAAAATACAGTACAGATGTAGTTCTCTCTCTCATTATTCAGTTTAGGGGTCCACCCTGAGAGAATATAAATTTAATCAGTAAAACTAGCAAATATAGTTATTTGATGAAGTAGATGAGTGAGCGCACAGCACTTTTCTGCAGTCCTGTGTTTAACTACTTTGAAAATGCAAATCTAAAATAACTTCCAAAATGCCTTGACTTTTTTCCTTAGTCATTCCCTTTTTAAAAAGGGAAAATAATGAATGAATATTATTTAAACCCCAAATACATTCAGGGCCATAGCTGATTCTGTAACCCATTCAACGAAACTCTGAGGCAGAGAGTAGGATTTAGCAACTGCTAGCCATTAAAAACATATTGTTAGGTTATCCCTGCAATACTTTTCAAAAGAATTTTCAAATATGCCATTAAGCTCGTTCTTTATTAAACATTACATATATTAGCATCATCATAATACCACCATTCATACATCTTCCTTTTTTCTGCCTATTCCTCTTCTAAACTTGCTGTCCTCTTCAAAGCAAAGTTCTTTTACTTAAAAAAACATCCTTCTCACTTGTCAGCAAAGCACTCTCATTTTCTTCCTTCAAATCCCTCCATATAACCTACATTTCACTGAGATTGACAGTAGTGCTCTAAATGCTGTCGGTATCACACCCTATCTTACAATTTTACTCTTATCCTGTGTATCATATTCTTCTAAAATCAGATTCTAAATTGCTTGGGGCTTAAAGTCGCCTTTCTACTTTTCTTTATCTCAAACCATTCCCAAGGGCCAAGCTCTTCCCACCCTGGTTCATTTGCAGGAGCTTTGTTACAGCCAGAAGTAGAGCCAACATTACTCTGCCCATGAACTAGGAGCCAGCTGAACACAGATTATTGCAGTTCCATGTTTTCCACATCAATGGACTGTATCACTGGCATAAAAGCAGGCTACGTGGCATTTGGAATGTACATCAAGGTCAGCTGGTGCTGCTCATTTTCAGGAATGTCTTGACAGATCTGTGAATTTGTTTTAATTAATTTCAATTTTCATAAGTTAACATTTTTAAAAAGTGTATCAGGTGACTTTTAATGATGATTTTTCACATTATAATGTCCTTAAAATTATATAATGAGCTGAAATGTACAAAATTATAATCATGAAATCCCAACAGCAAAGTATCTGAGGGAGGCAAGTGAACTGAGATTGTGGAAAACAAGATGCTCTCTGATAAATGGAGGGTGCACACTAACTGTACAACAGCAGAGTATGGCAAGGACTACACACTCAATATTCTAAATATTACATGGATGTCATCACAAAAACAAATTCACCTTCATGCTGAATGTGATGGAATATTAAGCTTTTTAATAAAGAAGAAAAACCTTTTTTCCATGATAATTATATGGATTTAATGGAAATTCTCCCTGCCAAAATATTAAACCCGACTCACGCCAGGAGTCCTGGCCATCTAAAACATACATCTTTCTCTACTCCTTTTGAAGTATCAGTATATGCCAGTGAGCTTTCTAATTGACTTTTTTTAAAATATAGAAGGCCTCCATAAACATAAAATGAGCCAATTTAAAACATTGATGGTCTCTGTACTGAAGTGCTGATGAGATAAAAAGCACATCTGAATTACAGAAAGCACAGTTTTTTTAGAAAATGTACCCCTAAGAAATTATTAAAATAATTTTTGCTTTGTGCTTTTCTAAGCCAAGGGGAGAAAAGCCACTTTACACCGGCTTATTTTCTCCACCAGCCAAGGTATCACAAGGACCTTTTGTAGCTGGGGCACAGGAGCAAGAGCAGCTTTTAAACACTGCAGTCTTATCATTACAACGTGAGACACTCAGGCTCATTGCAAAACATCCTACTGGGGGAGTGGCAGAGGTCTGTGGTGCGTGGGTGGAGCTCCCTTTCCTTTGCTCTGCCCTTAACCCAGAGCCTTCCCCAGGGAAGGGAGACCAAAGCCTTCTCCTCAGTGCTGCTGGGGGTTGGTGTCTCGCCCTGGGAGGGCACCAGGCCAGAGAGCTGAGCTTTGCATCGCACTGAGGTGGCACAGGTCAAACAGGAATCAAAATCTGGTTTATAGTTTGCATAAATTGGAACTCACAAGAAAGAATGCATTGTTTGACATCAAAGGAAAAATACACGTCTAAATACAAATTAAAAAATGCAGGCCATCATTTCTTTCCATTGAAAGACACAACAGAGATGATAAAAAATAGAAATATAATTGGGGCATGCTGTTTGAGAGGGAGACTAGCTGGAATGCGGAGCATAGCAGTGAGCAGGGATGCCTCAAAGCAACTGGGCACTACAGCAGCCCATGGCCAGGCAAGTTGAGCATGCACAGGCCACTTTCCAGTTCTATGTTCAGCTCAGACTCTGCCTCACAAAAGATTTAAAGCCTTGACTCTCAAGAACTGAAACCTCTGTATCCCAAATTTGTCTACAGCCACACTCTAACACAGACTATCCTCCCTGTTGTGGCTGAGCGTGCACCGGAAAACCTCAAGTGTGAGAATACTGGGAAATCTTGGAAGCTGGTCCAAAAGCACAAACTTGTTACCCTTTTCCTACGGAATCCAACAGCTGTACAGGATGCCTTAAGAAGCATCCAAAGCATGGATCAGTATCTGAAGCTCAATATGCCCTTGTGATAATCTTGCTTTCCTTTACTCCTCTGCTCTTTTTAATCACGAACTCCAAGCAAAGCTTCACTTCTACAACATGGAGGCTTCAGCTCCTTGCTGTATTGGGGAGTTATGAAGTCGCAAAGAAATTTTAATAGAAATACAGCAGCACAGCATAGAGGCAAGAAAAAAGCTAATCAAGACGCTACATCTGAGATGAAAAGTTACTGATCGTAAAAGAGAAAGTAAATCAGGAAAGTTACTCTTTAACATTCTCTTTGATCTGTGTATGAATTCCCCATTTAATTTGCTTTAGCTTGAAAAAGGTGGACAAGGAAGAGAAGAAAATTTTTTGAGAAAAATAGTTTCACAGCAAACTAACTGTTTGAGACTTCTGAAAAGGCATTAACTTATATATTATAAATCTATCTTCTAGAATTTTCCCCAAGTTCAGCATAAAGTGAAGTAAAAAAACATTAAATCATCACATTGTACAGGAACTGTGTCTCACTAAGGGTGAAAACCTTTTGAATAAGATAACGAATTTAGACCTTATTACTGCAAAATTGACACTCAATATTTGCTCTGTATTTATGACTTTTGAAACAAAAAGATAATGGATGTGAGATATGGACTGATATGGAAAAATAATAATATGGACTCCTTGAGAGATACTGAAAACGCTGTATAATAAATCTGCATAGTGCATAACGCCGTCCAGAGGATTTTCAATGCCACGTTGAGACAGCAGCTTCACAAACAGCCTGCAGGTCAGAGGCAGTGGGGTGACTCCATTTTATTGCATGCACCCAAGCCTGTGCACACAGCTTTGGGACTGATAAAGGGATTTGAGAATGACAACAAGGTCCCTCCAGCTTTTCCAGTTCTCCACTCTGGTGCACAGAGCTTGGCAACACCACCTTCCTCACTGTGTCACCACTGGCCCTGGGCACTGGTCAGCATCACAAGGGAGGTCGGCTTTCTGCCCTAGAGACTGAGAAGTCACCACAGAGCTTGTATTTCTCCAGGCCAGTTTCCTTCAACTTGGCTGACTTCTCGGCTGGGAGAAATGAGGTGCGGTGAGGAATGGGCCACCCACTGTGGGGCAGGCCCCTGACACCATCCCAGCATCGTGCATCAGCTACCCCCAGTGCATTGCAGAAGCATTAATGAACTGCAGCCGGTGTGCTCAGCTCTCTTTTACTGCATATCTCTACAGAAGAAACAGCCAACCTGATCTTGTCAGCTGTTTTGTCAAATATCCCTTTTGTGGCCTAATGCCAGCACAAATGCTGCTATGAACATTAGAGAGGTATAATTTGGTCCTCAAAGCCCCTCGATCCCTTTCCCTCCTTCAGCCTTGCAGATAAAGAGTGCATCACGAGGCATATTGTGTGCAGTTTTTTCAGAGGGGATAGTAAAAGCTGGTCCCATGGTCACATTAAATGTCCCTGGGTACCTCTTGTTAGAAGAGAATAAGGACTTTTTTTTTGTGCTTTCTTCAGCCAAGTGCTCTCCTCCCAGGGTGATGTACTAAGTACCTGCCAGCTGTTTTACATTTGGCAGCGGGAGCTGAATTTTTTTTTTTTTTTGCAATGAAAGCCGCTACATACATGTAAGCTATTAATTCAAAGACAAACAAGTGCTTCTTTGATGGAAAGATGTGAGTCTGTGAGGCAGAGATGGGTTAATAAATGTGAAAATGAACCTTCTAAGGATAATGTGCCACTGTCAAATAGCAAAACAGTTGAAGCACTGTTCTGACATCTCCTCAGGACACAGAATATTCTCATAAAACGTGGGCAGGGGAGAAACCTTTGATGTCTGGCCCTACCATTTATATTTTTAGAAGGCTACACAACAATACTCTTACACCCCGAGGTATCTAATGGTTCAACAGTCCTGTACAGTAGGTTCTGCCTTCTTTCTAAGGCACACAAATCCATAAACCTTCACTGACCTGTAGTGTCAGTGTGTTCCTGCCTGCAGCCTTTTTTTTCTGCTGTGTTAGAAAGCCTGATGAGACGGCTTACTGAATTTCTTCCTTTCAACATCAAAGATACCAGCCATGCTCTCCAATTATTAAATAGATTCTGCTACAGTGGAGATCACTGATTCATTTTCACCAGAGATATCCAGTCATTGTAAAGAGCAATTACATATAATAACAGCCTAGCTGTTCTCAAACACTTTTATCAAACCCATAGTCCAGTGATTACCAAGATGGGCAATGATCTGATATTGATAATAAAACTTAACGTCTTTGGTGTTAGTTTTACCAAACTATCAGTGGTTTTGCTCTAAAGACCCTGGCACCCAAAATGCAGCAGGAATGTTTGGACTGCCTTTGCTTTAACTGTTAAATATTTATTTCATGGTTATGCTCTTTAAACCTCACAGAAAGGTGCCTCTGATTCAGCTTTTTGCTGCTTGGCAGTGCTGTCTGGGGCAATGACACAGGGAGACAGGAGATGCTGACTTCTAAAGCCAGTTCTGTTTCTGGGCAGCCTGGAGCAAGATGCTTCATCTCAGTCTCCCCAGCTGTAAAATGTTCCTACTTAAATGTGCACAGCAGCTGAAGATCAATGGAGCTGAATCTGTGCATTGGCGCTGTGCATTGGCACTGTGCACGACCCTTTGAACATATATTATGTCCTAAAAATACTAACCCTTTTTGCCCTTATTCGCAGATGACTTTTCAGACCAACAGATTAAAGTACTCTTTATCTAAAACTTTCCCTGAAATAAAAACCTCGGTGGTAGCTACTTACTGAGCCTTGTCTCTCCGTGGCTCTGAGGTGGCAAGTCCTCGACTTGAAGTGAAAACTTTTTCTAACCCTTCCTTTTACAGCTGTGATAAAACCAGAAGCAAAATTAGAACAGTGAGGTTCACTGTGCTCGCTTGACCTTGAAGCATAAATTGCGAAGAGCAAAATGAGAGCATGCACCTTCTCCAGACTCACTTTAAATCCAACCAGCTGACAAAGGCCATAGTGATGAAGATAATCACTGTCTCGAGCAGATGTTATATCCCCATCGATGGATGGCAGCAGTACGTGTAAAGTTCCCTGCCCTAGAAAGCTATTATGTCCCACAGGCAGTTCTCATGCATTTCAAAAACCCCTTATTTTAGCTAGACAACAGGGTCCTCTATCTTTCATATCTTGTCCTTTCTTACCTCTCGGGCTACACTAGATACAAGTTTCCCTTGGCATGTTCTCTCTTTCTGCCGTACAAATCACCTTCAGGCCAGCTGTGACCCTTTGCCTGTTAGGCAGGACACGAGCACCGCTCCTGCTGGAGCAGGGATTGCAGCTACCACAGAGTCTGCCCACAGCAAATCCTAGGGGCCACACACCATAGGGACGACATGCTTATGGATGAAATAAATTTACATGGGGCACTCCGACTGCCTAAAGCATGCATCATCCATTCCACCTCCTGGATATGGAAACCGCTGGACGTCTCTTTTCAGAATTTACCAGGCTGAAGCCTTAAGGTGACAAGCTGACTGAAAGGCAGCAAATACACACAAGTACGTGTTAGCAGAGAGAAAAAATGAGCACTGTCCTGGGAAGAGAGGGTGGGTGGGTGCACTTATTCTGCCACAGGATCTCAAATCTTGCACTCAGACCAGTGACCCATACAGTCTGCATGCCAAATTATCCTCTGGGTTTAGGCTGAAGCCGGTCCAGTATTTCAGGAAACCACAGCATTGGGGGGTTGACTCATCCTATTCTGCCTCTAAAATCAGCAAGAATTTGGGGATGGGTATCCAAAAATGCAATATGGCGGTGCAATTTTTTACAGAATTGAGTCCCACAGACCAATGAGATTATAGGTGTGAGCAGCAGACACCAGTCCCTGTGTGGGGACTCTGAATGGGTCAGGGACTCTGCAGTGCTCCAGGAAAAGCACTGCTCAGCTCTGTCACCTCGAGTTTCAGCAAAGCAACTGGCTTAGTTTGCCTCTTCATATCAACTGCTCCAGCTCTGACTTAGAATTGGAATTCACATCCTGCAAAAGCTAGAGCCTGCAGCTAACAGACACAGCAAATTATTCAGCATTAACCAGCATAATCTGCACTGGTTTTCATGTTGCCTGTTTCCCACTCCTCCCCATTTGCTCAGAAGAGCACGCGTGGAACAGCCATAGCTGGGGCAGGGAGGGAATTTTTCTTGTGCACATGGCCTCTCTACTACTTCTTCCAATGCCACATACATTCTTTTCCCACACCAGGCAGCTGTGAGACTTTGTTAATATACTACCTGAAATCTATTTTCATCTAGCATTCAAAACATGACTGTAAATGCTTTATTATTGTCATACTTTTAGATACTTTAACTTAAGGAGCAGTGCTTTTCTCCTCTTCATTTTTCCTGGCAATACACACTGCTTCTCTTCCCTGGAAGGTGAAAGATCTATAGACTGCTAGTTGTCAGTGCTTGCAAGTAGCCATTTAAAAGCAGATATTTTTTGTCAGCATTTTTATTTGTGAAGCTTCTATGACAGATTTGGAAATTGAAGCCCTTGATTTATCTGCAGGCTGAAAACTAGACAGAGGCAAGGACACCATGAGCCTTAGGAATGAAATTACAAACATGTCATTACCTCCTTTAATCTGCCCTTGTTTCTGTGAAATTGCTCCAGACAAGTCCAAAAATCCATGTGCTTTTACAACAAAAAAATCCTCATTTCAGGCTATTTTCCACCCATAGTATTTGAGGCCTCTCACTATCCCCTTGTGTAAAAACAAAGGCTTTTAAATATACTTCTTCTTAACTCGTGTAGGAGCTAAGCCAACAGACCCAACCAACATACAAAACAGGCATGTCTAAAATCACCATCCCCCTCCCTCTTCTTCTTTTTCAATATTTACTGAATCTTGTTTTGTTCCACAGGAGAAAATGGTTTGATAGTGAGTCACGCTAGCACTCAGTTCAGGCCACATTTGGCATAACATCACATCTGGCACCCTGAAACCATGACTGACAGTCTCTGATCAAGATTCACATGATGGGAGTAGGAGGGGCTATTGCAAAGCAGGACTGAGAGGCATGGGAGGAACCATAGTGAGAAAGTGGAAAAAAGCCCAACTCCCACTTGTCTTCTCAAGCATTTCTATTAGCTCTTATTTTTCCACTGTACTGTAGGCCTACACAGAAATTAAAAGAATTCATTTGTGCTTTTACCCATGTAACAGCACCCATGGGTGACTGAAAAGGCTCTGCTGTGATGAGAAGGGGCCGAATGGGGGTGCAGATGGGTGTAAAAAGTAGAGCCCCTTTCCTGAGCCAGTCCCTAAGCTGATGCTGGCACTAGTGGCAACTCCCAAGGGGAAAACTGCAGCTACCTCAGCCGGGTGTATAAAACTCCCTTCTGGACTGGCTGGTGTGTTTCCCACGTGAGAAATACACAAGTCATCCCTAAACTATTCACCACTGAGACAGTCATGCAATACCAAGAGAAAGGATGGCCTTGTGCTTTGTAAGTTTTACTGAGGTGCAGAACAACTGGCAGGCCTCATTTGGTCTCAAAAATCAGACAGAAAACAGCAGCAACAGTGCCTTCATGTCTTATATCAGTCTTACTGGGTAAAGAAGTCACCCGCTGGGGAAAAAAACTCATTTTGCCTCAGATCTAGAAGAAGGCCACTCTGCCTGGTGTAATTCCAGCCTACATCTTCCAGCTCCTGCACCACTTCCGCATAGCTGAAACAAAGCTCTGCCGGCAATGCAGAAGAATACGTTCTTCCACTTCTTTCCTAGGTGATTTGACTTTGTAAAAGAATGGGTTAGGTCCCTAGCTGTTAACCTCAAGAGTTTTTCTCATAATCACTGACCCAGTAAAGTTGTGATCGTACTCTTCTGAGAATTGGCAGTGGTGACAAACGAACCCTGAAGCAAACGTGAGCATCTCTGCAGCCATATCACTTTACAGAAGAGCACTCGTGCCAGAGCTGAAGACACTGACACCAGGGACCACAAAACCCCATTACCCTTCCAGGTAAATCTGCTATTTGACTTGGTTTTTGGAAAAGGTTCAGGTAACAGGTTCCAGTACTGAGCCCAAAAGTATATCTGATTTATTACACACTCAGCTAACTCGGCAAAACTTCAGACAAAGGTGAAAGTTCAGAAATACCCCTTTTGTGAGCATCTCATACCATCCAATTCTTCACAACTATTTTAAGTGTATCTCTTTTCAGTGGGCTAAGGATCTACAGCCTAGACCCCCAGATGCCCTGGGCCTCCACACACATTTAAAGCGGAGCTCTGGACTGCTGTGGCAGAGATGCACTAAAGCTTAGATATCAAAACACACAATTTCCATCCTTAAGCCCCTTCACCAATCCACCTCTTTGTTC
>VYZQ01067358.1:27311-58981 GCA_013400655.1 Mystacornis crossleyi | reverse complement strand
GCGGCCCCGGCGCCGCCGGGTGCCTTCCCGGGCGGAGCGAGCCCTCTGCTGGCGACGCCGCGCCGGGCCGGAGGCTGCCCGCGGGCGGGCGGGGGGCACCGGGACAGAGCGGAGCGGCGGGATGCCCTCGGCGCCGGAGAAACTCTTCCCGAGCCTCCCGCGGGTGAACGCGGGCAGCAGCAGCGGCGGGCAGAGCCCCGGGAGTGCTGCGGATGGAAGGAGGCGGCTCCCACGGACTCCGCACGCACCTCGGGGGCTACGGCCGGGTGGGACCCCGCGTACGGACCTGCGGTCCCCCGAGAGGAGCCCGGGAGCTCGGCTCTCATGGCGGATGCTCCGGGAGACTGTCGGCCCCGCTGCCCTCCTCGGAGCACTTGCTTGGCGATTTTTTAGGGAGTTCGCTAAGACTTCTCAGTCAGAAACGCAATTTCCAGTTACGCCCTCAACCCATACAGGAAAGATGGAAAGTGCCTCAATGGCAAATACATAAAACAATTTAAAATTTGATACTAAATGCACTTTCATGGCAGAATTACTGTCTCGCAAAGAGCACTTAAACTGCATGGCAGGCAGCACGGCTGTAAGGGACTATTATGGTTTGAGTAAAATTTCCTGAAGTGCTTGAATCCCATTCCTGCAGGCTATTTAGGCACTTAGGAGCCTTAGTTTAATGGGACTGAAGCTAAGCCATTTCACCTAAATTATTTATGCATTTGTTTAAATCTTAACCTTCAAATTTAGGTTCATTATGAATAATATATAGATCATATTACCAAGATTGGATGTTTTTTATAAAAATTATATTTTTTCAACTGTTTTCACTCCCACTTTTCAATTTAAAACAACTCTTAACTTTGTTTTACTCCAGAACATATTGGGCATTTTATAAATAATACATAACTGAAAAAAAAATTACATTAAAAAGATGGCAAACTGACCTAAGGTCAACACTATGAAAGAGCCTCACAGTGACACTTGCTGCTACAATGTCAAAGATCTGCTGGAGTTTTATTACAATTTTTTTCCATCTGCAAGTTGAGGTCTCTACCTTCACACAGAACCTGATAAACTTCCATTGCTGAAATTTGGCACAAAGTTGTCCCTGGATGTAAATGAGAAGCCACACCTAAGAAACAGAACAGAAGCAAAAATTCAGAAGTTACATCTAATGGCTTGTATTTAATTTTTAATAATAAATTCAGTTTTACTCAGCTGGTATTTGAAACCAAATCTTTAACTACCAGTCTCTTAAGTCTAAAAAGCAAAGCTGATAAGGCCTATGTTGCATCTATTCCATGCCAGATGTTTAAGATTCCACATTAAAAACTGTGACCCTAAGCAAGGACTGGAAGACAAAACCTTTCTTTCCTCAACTGAGTTACCTGTACAACGAAATGTTTCTGGAATGAGGCTCTTTAAGCCTCTCTGTCCCTCCTTAAGCTCCAGATCTGTTCTGAGCAGAGCAAGCTGCTCAAGATTCCTCAAGTGCGGGTGTCTGCCTCACCCGAGGTGCACTGGGCTCCTGGAGAGGCCATGAAAGCTCGAGGGATGCAGAAGTGACAGAAGTCACTTGTGGCCCAAGAATTTCTTGGTGGATTGGCTGACAGCAGGACTGGGGAAGAGCTGCCACTAACTCTGCCAGAGGGCTCTGGGTCAGAGGGAAAAGAAGCTGGTTTATTCCAAGGCTTGCTGAGAACAGCAGTAAATGAAACCTGGAGGTAAAGGGTGTGATCCAGGGTCTGTGTATGATGCCAGCCCTTCCTGGGATAGGGAGAGAGGCCAGCAGCTCGTAGAGGCGTTAGCTGGTCATTCTACTGGCGATGGTGCATGAAGCAGAGTAGAACAACTCCCTTTGCCTCAGCTTTATTGGTTCTGGAGTGCTGTCAGTAGTAAAAATGTGTTTTTTCAGTAGACAAAGCAAATACAACCTTCAAGGCACACAGGAAGCCAATGTGGGCAAGAGTAAGATTCCACTTCTTCAGGGTCACACTGCTGATGAGGAGAGAAGAGGAATGCAGCCTGCAAAGCTCTGGAGGCACAGCTCTGAAAACACATTATGTAAGCAGCTGACTTCAGTCCACAGCAGCGAGGATGCACAGAAACAATTCAGAATAGATCAATTTCCTGTTAAATCTACTAACAGAAAATGGCCTGACCTACTTCACCCAACCCAGGACTCAGGGACATCCCTCTGAATTCAGCCCATGGTGTCAAATCAGCCTGGTCTGCAAGCAATGGTTTCAGGCATGATGCATGCACCATTCTAAAACACAGAGGGAATTTCACAGAAAGTAATAAAACACTACGGAACTGGGATGAGGAAGAACGATGCCAGGTGTGCTTGGCAAAGCTGTGCCTTCCTTAGGAGTAGAGGCTGCCTTACAACTATTCTTGCTTCCCTTACACTTAAAGATTATTTAAATCATGCTCTCATTGCCTTTTGCTTCTCATTTTAAAAAATCCAGTGACATGAAATGATTGTTAAGAAAAGGAAGGGAAAACCAACAACATAACCAAATGAGTCCTCAGCTTAGCTTCATGCAAAATTCTCGTATGGCTTTGGGCAGCACATTTCGTAGCTCTGCCTTTCCTTATCTGTAGAGCAGGAATGCAAATCCTTGCCTCTTTCATGGAGGTGTTGGAGAGTTTGATTAGATGCTACCAGTATCAGTGTAACAATGCAGAGGGAAGAGTCTCCTGTTTTACTAAAATTGTAGAGGAAACCCATGTTTGAAAGAGCAGACAACTGAATTAAAATCACTTCAATTTTAGTCTTAGGTCCTAGCAAGCTGCTAGACCAGTTTCTTCTTCCTTTATACATCTGTATAAATTTTGTAAGGAACTCCTTTTCTACTTTTTTTTTTTTTAACTGTGAATCCTTAAAGAAATTCTAAAGGAGATGCAGAAATTCTAAAGCTTGCAGCCATTTTACATAGTCCAAATATATCAGATGACAAATCTACATTATGAGCTATCAAGGGTCCTGTATGACCTTCCCAGGAATCCATGTACCACAGGTAGAAAATCACCATTCTACTACTTTGAAACTACATTCTTTAGCATGGAAAGATTCAGGAAGATCCTGCTGGATCTTTGAAGTGTGGTGCTCTGTCTCAAGGTACCTCATCCATTTCCCTGCTCCCTTCCCGATACACAGAATAAAAACTGTGCTAAGGATGACAATGTTAGCAGGTGATCAGCTGCTCTGAAGGAAAACAGTTTTGAATCAAAAAGTTTGGAAGGTAAAAAACATATTTTGAGAGAGCAAAGAAAGTTCTACCTTGAAATCCCAACAGAATGGAGACAGTGAAGGACCTGTATCTGCAGTGATAAGTAATATATAAATAATGTATTTTGAAACTACACTCTGGGATGAATGTTTTAGAGTGGAGCATTGAAGCAATGAAGAAAAAAACAACAACAAAAAAAGGAGACTCCACAAATAAAAAAAGTTGTTTCTTAGTAATTTACGTACAGCTATACGTAATATACAGCAATAAAGTACTCCTTTATTCTCAGCCCACTTGCTTCTGCATTTTTCCTAAGGTATAGACTTTTGTCTTTAGACCAGAGCTTGTGCATTCATCTGCTGATAAACTGTTTATCTTAGCTTTTATGAGGGCGCCTTGCTGCAAACCAGCCAGAGACAGGATCCTGGGTGTTTGTCTTTTTTTAAAAGAGGGTCCGGGAAGTGACAGATATTTATACCTCCCTTGGCTCTATATATCATGGGAGGTGGAACTCCACTGTCTCTGTTTCTCGCTTTTTCTCTCAGCAGTGTCTTCTGCCGTAAATCTGAATCCCTCAAAACAGAGTTTTCTTGGCTACAACCCCACTTGGAGGAATTAGTTTTATTTATTTATTTGCGCAAAAGGCTTGCAACAGAGGAACCCCAAAGTTCTTCTAATTCCTCCCCCTCCTCTACCCCACCTAAACATGCTACTTTTCGTGCCAAATCCTAACATCTCAGCGGTCAAGAGAAGAGACCAGCGTCTCACAGTGTGCAGACCAATTCATTATGGAGAGGGAGGTCAGTGGGAGAATTGGAAAAGATGAAACAGAAACCAAGGCATTTTTTATGTTAAAAAATGACACTTATATTTACAAGCAATGGCTCCTGATGGGGATCTGAATTTCTACACAGGCGACATTGTTTATCCAAACAAACTCCCTGTGGTAGCATATATTACATATATACACACATGGCAAGTAGGAATGTATTTATTCTTTTTAGCCAGACTGGTCATTAGGATAAATGTCTATTGAGATAAACCAAGTTTTTACTATTTCTTTTTTATAAAACATTAAAGACAACTGAGGGACAAAGATTCAATGAAGCGAAAAATACAACAACCCCCCCCCCTCCCCCCCAACCAAGCCCTGTGTGCATGGGAGTGATTCATTGATGCCAGCTATTGAATAACCCTGATACATAACATTTCTCACCTCTGATATTTAAAAAGACCCCCTTGCCCTTTTAGCACCAATGGAGCCCTTCAAATGTTTTATTGCTAATTGTCTAATGCCACGTGATGAATGACTGCTTGACTGAAAATGACAACCCCTTTTCTCTCAACTACTTAATTTTCCTGGCTCCAGTGGGGGTGAAGAGGAAAAAATAAATCCGATTACATCATATTTAGCCTGTTGGTTAGGAATGAAGGAAAACTGAAACTTATTTTAAAAGTACTTCCGTCAACTCAGTCCTGAGCCCCCAGGTCCCCTGCACTCAGTAAATGCTGCCTCAGATTCTGGTGTAAAATGTTCCAAGAGACTCACGGGTTTTGTGGAAGTATGAAGTCCAAGAGGCAGGGTCTAATCCTGATCAGAGAGCCGGGGGACCAGGATCCCCAATTTATCTGACTCAGAAATCCTGGACTAAATGTAGAATGGCTGCACTTTATGCTCACAAAAAGTATCTTGGCTACAGTGTAATAGAAGAGCAGAATCTAGCCTGTTGCATAAAACAGCTCCTTACTAGGGTTTTGCCTTGAGAATTAATGCAGTGGCAGAAGGTCCCACAAATTCAGAACCACTGCTTTATTTGAAATTCTTTAAATTTGCTCCAGCTAGAAAATGTGCAAGGATGAAGGCGCTTTAATAACTCGAAAAAGATTAAACTGCATGTCATTCCCCAGCATTTTGTATTATCACTCCTTTCCAGCTTCTTATGCTTTAGCCCCTTAGGGAATCTGATCTCTTCAAAAAGAAGTAGATCACAAGGATCAGCCAGAGTTGTGTGCATAGCATTATCTCTGCAGCCACGACAAAATGTCCCAAGATACAAACTCACAGTGGCTGGGCTGGCTGTGAAAAGCTCTATGTTCAATAGGATACTTTTCAAAGAAACTTGTACCTTTAGTGGCACATGGAATGATTTCCCCTTTCTCTCACAAATGATGAAACAGGCACACTCATGGGGGTATGGGATTATTTGAGTTACAGAAAAAGACACAAAGGAGACTGATTCCAAACCTGCTCATGTTCAGTAGGAATCTCTGGGATGTGTTTCTTTGGCTTGGGAGTTTCAAGTCTTTGCGTCTGAAGGCAAAGGGACCCAGGCGAGTAAAATAATGAATCTAGGCTTCCCAGACACAGATCTGACATTTGCTCTTTCCCTCTGACTCAGGCTTTGACTGGGTTCAGGGATTAATTAGGCCATGCAAATGAGTTAGGTTCTCTCTTCTGGCAACCTCGTCACGTAGGGAACCCCCACCCACCCCTCCCCTTCCCCACACTCTCCTTGCCCATAATGAAGCATGACTGTAGTAAAACAAGTCTTTTGATGGTGCCTCTTCTCATCACTTTCAAGACAAACAATGTCTCAGAAGCCCCCCAGCTGCTTTTATTTTTCTTATATCTACAGTTACATCTTGGATGTGTTTACTCATCCTCATTAAATATGTTGTTCCCCCACCCCCCCTTTTTAAAAATATCCTTCCTTTATTACAGTTCACACAACACATCAATTACAGTATAGAGTTAAAAGCTTTTGGGTATTGAGCAACATCCTACAACACCAGTCTCTGAAAGAGAATTGACATGGGGTATAGGAGGGTACAGCACGAACATGACACAAAAAGCCCCACAGCACACAGAGAAGTCACAAATTACTGCTTTACTCACAGCACAGCTTTATTTATGTACAGTCAAGTTCCTCTGATAAGCCTGAATAAGGACCTTGTGTTTTTCTTTCAAATAGAAAATATTAACAAGTGACTGTTACCCTTCTCCTTTGAACACAGATACTTGGAAAGACTAGGATGGCACAGGAAGGAAAAACAACCCA
Organism: Mystacornis crossleyi; assembly: GCA_013400655.1. NCBI lineage: Eukaryota > Metazoa > Chordata > Aves > Passeriformes > Timaliidae > Mystacornis > Mystacornis crossleyi. The sequence goes on along the minus strand of VYZQ01067358.1, from coordinate 52,692 downwards.
TCACAGGACTAACAACCAGCTAGGTTTTCCCAATAGACATTGGTCAGGATGATTTTTTTTCAAGCAACACTTGAAATAAAAGAAATAATAACACTTCAACTGAGTATCTTTGCTGCCTAGCACGTGTCCTGAAGCCACATCAACTTTTGAAGTACTTGTTCTCATAATAAACATATCAGCAGTTCAATAACATGCCAGACACAATGGCATATATTTTGACTATTATTTGTTCTCTTTACATGTGTGTCTATGCATGTGCCATTGTTCCCATGCAGAAACAGCCTTCCCATTTCTCCCATTTTTGACAGAGTAGTGTTCCAAAGACACATGATCCTGTTCTGATTGACAAAAAAGATCAAAATTGACAAAAAAGAGCATTGCACTGACCAGTCTGGAAGTGCCACAAGAGTTCTCTCTACTTTGAACATGAAGGTTAATTTTCGTCAGCAAAATGAGCATTTCAACTCAAATACGAGGTATTGAAACAGGCTCAGATAAGGGATTCAAAGAAGAGAGATGCCTTTGTAACAGAAAAAGAAGCAAAAGGAAGAATGTGGCATTTAAAGCCTCTCATGGCAGGGATGGGTTTTTATGCCACTTTCACTTAAGATCTCCTCACTTTTCTCTTCAAAAAAGATGGTAGGAATAACCTTGCTCTGCAGACGGTAACCTAAATGGCTCTCCCTCGGGAGACAGATATTAGAGTTTGCCTGTCATCATCATTCTTGTGTGAGATCTCTTGAATAAATAAATAAATAAATAAACAAAAAATAAATAAATAGCAGCCTTTCCTGAGAAGCCGAAGAGGGCCCTGGTGTGCCTAGGCTTAGGTTCTGCCTGGTGCTTACCGCTGCAAGACCTGAAGGGAGCAGGGAGGCGGGTGAGGTGGGGGCAATCACCCTCCAACACCGGGAACTGTTTTTAAATTACCCTAAGCTTCCCTTAGTCATTATTCCATTAACTGCCTCTTGGTAGATCTGTCAGTAACTAAGCTGGGACTTATTTGTAGAGAAGCAGAGGCTATTTGCTGTACTAAGTGAGCCATGAGAGCGAAAGGGTTTGGGATTTATTTGTAATTACAGTCGGGATTTTTTTTTCTCCTTCTTGCCTGGACCCCACTGATACTTTCATTCACATTCCCTTAGCTGAAGCTGGCGCCAGGATCACAGGCTGGCCCTGTGTTTATGTCATTGAGACTAGGACAATATTTCAGTGTGGAGCCAGACCGCAGGGATCCACTCTATAAAACCCTCACTAAAAATAGACAGCCGCCCTGCCCCCAGGCCCGCGGACCGCCGGCTCCCTGCGTGGAGCACGGCCCTGGGCCGGGCCCGGCTCAGCCCTGCTGGCCCCCGGCTCTGCCAGCCCCTGGCCCACCCTGCCCTTCCCCTGGCCGCGGTCCCTCTGAGCAGCTCCTGGAGCCAGCGGAGCCGCTCGGGCTACAGCCGGCAGCATCCTGAGGGATCCTCTGCTCTTTGACTGCTCCTTGAGAATGGATGTGGTACCTCGAGGTGCCCGGCCTCCCCTTGCCCCGAGCCCTGCTCTGCAGCAATCCCTGACCAGCCCTGCAACACCTCTGCTCAGGCTGCAGCACCGAGCCATGAGTTACCCTAAAATCCCACTGGCTGTAACTGGGAGAGTAAGAGATAACCTGAAAATACCAGTGCTTAGGATCCGCCCCCCCCGCCCTTTCCCTCCACAGCTTTTACAGAGAGAGACCCCAGTAGGACAAAACTGGGTCAAAAACTTCACCTCTGTCTGATAAATCTTTCCTGCAGCAAATTAAAACACAAGCTGAACATTTCCATCTCATAGCTGTCAGTTTTATTCAGAAGCATGAACCAGGGCAAATAATTCAGCCTTTTCAATGCCAGTGGTGCGTGATCTCTCAGCTTGGAAGGATAAATGTAAATAGTAGAATGTATATTGATTAGTTCAACAGCTATACTAAGATACAAGGCATTTAATGCACAGATTTTAAAGGAAAGAGCCTGAACCTGCAGCTTAGATCCTGACATTGGAAGGGATTTAATTCAAGAAGCCTGTGAAGTGACAGAATAACCTCACATGCATTTTAATGGGCAACAGAGCCTTCCAAAAGCCAGCAACAAAGACCAATCAAGCCTCTTGATTCCCTGAGATCCCTGTTTGCTTACTGATGAAAAAGCAGCAGATGGGAGTGTGTGTGCTTGCTCACACAGGTATCCTGAACAGGGATGCTGCCAACGAGTGTCCAAGAGGAACAAACCTCTCAGAACAGGTTCCTGTCACTGAATCACTGTCCTGGCATAGGTCCTGTTTATCAAGTCAGTAGGACCCTGATGTGCTCAACCAGTGGCAAACCTACAGTTGGAAGAGAGATTTGGTTGGCCAGAGGACCCCATCTCACCCTCTCTCCCAAGGCCCAGGACAACCTGATTATTCTCCACCTGGACTGTATGGCACTTTGCTGATAGAGGTGCAGCCAGTCGCCACCTGAACAGAGATGGTTGCACAAATCCATGATAGAACTGAAAACTGAGCTCTGAAATCCCAGTCAGTGCTTTAAAATCCTGCAATGCCACATGCCATGTGGTGCTCATAATGAAGGTTAACTTCGATTTGACTGGTTTAAATTAAATCATTCACTAGACAAAGAAGCCATTTTGTACAAGGAGATAAGACTATTATAATATGGACTGAGAATGCTGGAAAAGGCTGCTTTGAAAATTTTCAAAACATCAAGAACATGTATACAGTAGTATACTAGGACAGCTGTAGTGTTGTAAAGAGATTTATTATCAGAGCCATGGGTAAAATAACCCAACAGATTTCATACAAACCAGTCTGTTTTCTGTACCATGCTATGGGTACTCAGTGTTTGCTCAGTGATTATTCTGTTGAGTTCAGCTCCTTCAGGTCCTTCTGCCACTGTGCTCTTTCAATGTAACCAGGATCCCTCTGCAGTGGGTGTTGGGCATGTGTTGAACAGCAGGTCAGGATGTGAATCCTTGATCGTCTCTACAGATACCACAGACAAAACTTGAGAAGATAAAAGCAAGTAAAGTAGCAAATCAGCTTGCCCAAGGTCACAAGCCAGCAAAACCAAGAAGAGGAACAGTTCCTATCTTTTGTAGAGTATCACGCTGGCAGAGATAGACCACAGGGCCTCATGGATTTTATAGCATGTTCTGATTTCATTACAGTGGAAGTTACTCATCAATTAGAAACGTAATTGTTGCCTTTGTAATGCTTCTCACTATTTTATCTCTGCTTTGCAAATACTGACCCTGGGGATAGAGGACCTTCAACTACCGTTAGTCAAGAGTGTGATATATAAAGCAATGAAGCTGAACTGTCTTGGTGTGGAGGAAGCACATTTTTGATACTGGACCATGTTCTATCATGGGCTATTATTGTCTGAGAAGCCACCCTGAATTGTTCTCACACTTCATGCTACAGCTTTTCATTATTTCAGCAAGTGCCATTTGTTCCCCACACTTCTTTCTACAGTCAGCGCGTGGACTTCCTTTTTCACTTCTGCGCTGGTGCTGGTGCACCTGACAATGGATATACAGTGAAAGGAAACTGTTGCAGAAACAAGATCCCCTGATTTGTTACTGTAATTAGATGATCTGACCCAAGCGGAAGATTGCAGGAAGATAAAGGCAGCACTTGCAGGAAGTGAACATCATCACAGAAAAATGAATTCTCTCCCTGGGTTCTGCCATGAATCCTAGTGCAGTAGCATGAAAGCAACTGAAAACTTTCCACAGGTGGCTACTTAATGTCTATGTCTCATTTTCAACAACACTTAAGCTATGTAGCTTCACTTGGGCTCCATTCATAGCAGGTCATGCATTTACAACAGCTGCAATGCAAACCAACTGGAACTGGGCTTTGAACACATAAAGTCCCAATATGAAATACCAGCCCTTAGGTGGTTTGAATGAGCACAGCCACAATTAGGGCATACTTGATAACTTTGACTGGAGACAATCTATGTCTTGGTTCTCCAGCCATAAAACGACATCACACCCATGATGATGACAGGAGTATAAAAAAATGCAACCTTTGAAAGATTTCTTATTTATTTTATTGTAGTACCTGAAAGCTTGGACATGGACCAGCCATGTTTGGTGTTGTACAAATGTGTAAGAAAAAGGCCTTGCTCCCTCAAAAATATACTGCATAAGTTAAACCTTTGAGGTAACAGATGGCAGGACAGAAGACAGAGAATGAAACAGAACCATCTTCTGGTTTGCCTCAGCACACCTATACCTTAGCACCCTATGCTCAATTTTTTTTCCAGATAAAACAGAAAAAAAGCCTTTTAAAAGAAGGATTTAAAACATCAGATTCTGTGATATGACCCAGGAGAAACTTCTGCACAGCCCCTGCACAAGGCTATACAGGCTGTGCTACCTACATTTTGACGAACACAGTCTCTTTCCAAAAGTTAATGCTGTGAACTGTCAGAGAATTAAAGTTTTAAATAATGCTGAGAGCTAGAGGGGTTGTCTCCACAGAGAAGTAAGTAAGGTAAAGTAAGTAGTAAGAGGTAAAAAAAGTAAGAGGTAAAAAAACCTGTCTACAGTAATTTGAGTTTTCCACATAACCCCAAACAAAGTCTCTATTATAGTTATTTGTTTACTCTTTGTCTGCTGCCTGGCCACCCTGGTCAGATGTCAGAGCCCACTATCTCTCTGGCCCTAAGCACAGGGATTGCTCCCATCACAATTACTTTACTATGTGATGGCTTTCCTTAGCTAATTTGAAAGGCAATCATTTATCTTAACCTTCAAAGAAAGGTTGTTCTGAATTTGCAGATCTCTGCAAAGGGCACAAGAAGACCAGGGAATTTAGCAATCATCTGGATTTTAGCAATCATCTGGATATGAAAATATGGTACATATTTTCAAGTACCTGTTTTCAAGTATCATATTGCAAGTATCTGTTGTGGAAGCAATCTGTGGATTCCCTTGGAAAGTTTATGGAAATGTATTCTTTCAAATCATTACCCAGCCTTTCTCCCTGCCCTCTACCATTTCAGGACAGGAGTACATATACAGTTCTCTTTTCCTTGGCATCTGGACAACTCTTCTACTGTCACTGCCCTGTAGTCCTCACTTGGCATAAGAATTCCAAAATAAATTGGAGCGTGTTGTAATCAGGAGAAAAATATTGTGTCCTTGTGGTGTTAATGTTTTTGCAGCTCAGCTTCTCAATGGCCACCACAAGTTGAGCTGCATATTTCTTTACAAAAATATGCCTGCACTGATAACTTGGCAGGCCACTCTTTGAATAGACATTTAGCTACTTAACTGCTCACTGTTGCCAGCAATGTTCAGTTGATGAACCAGGGAAGAAGGGGCACTTTGACAAGCAGCACATGGTGGCAACAGGAGGGTGGGCTTTGTGGCCAGCAGACCTTTACTGCAGATCTGCTGGTCAAGAGGCTTTTAAGAGGCTCTGTAAAACCCAAAAACTAATATACGAGTAACATATTATAACAGAACGTCTTTAAAGAGGCAAATACACCAACTAAATATCTCCTAAGTTTAAGCATATTTCAAGAAACCACATAGACGAAATAAGCCTCAGCACATAATTTATGAACCTGCCCACAGGCAACTGAAGAAGAGCATGAGCCAATACTCAAACCCAGCACTGAAGTACTTAAAGGTGTGTTGCTGTGTACAGTCACACAGCCCGAGGGAACGCATTACCCAGAGAATTCAAAGGGCAAGGATGGGATTTTTAAAGAGCTCGCTGTTGGCTCAGCTCTTCCAACTTTCACACCGGCCAGGCTGCATCCAGAAAGCCGGGTCCAACCTTTGCTCATCTCCCAGAACCAACACTCTTACTGGAGCCACTCGACTTTCAGTGTCTGTCACTTCTTCCGAATACTGAAGTTCTGTCCCAGTTTTCAATAGAACTGGATGCAAAAAGTCACAATTTATTTATTCTGTAGCCTCAGTGTTTTTGCCTGCCCCCATCAATTCACACCAAAACAACCTTCACAGTGTGTTAATTTGCACTTTCAATCTGTGCCTTCTTGCCAGCCTCAAGGGGACAGGGTAGAACCAGAGCTATGTATTTGTCAGGCTGGAAGATTTAAATCAGTATCACACTTCCAGTTGTTTTCCAGTGTCCTTTCCAGAGGTCTCAGTGGATTGACAAATCAAAAATTGGGGAAAAGTTAGCACGGAGAGCTGGAGGAGATGTTCCCACACGTGAGTGGGCACTGCACAGACAGCAAGGTCACCATCTGGGCAACTGTCCCTGCTGAGCAATGAGAAGCTGACCGAGCAGAGAACCCCCTCATGTCCCAAACTGGGGCACCAGCAGAAATGTATTGGTGCACTACAGCTCTGGGTTCTCTGCACCCTCCAGAGGGCCCTGTGTACCACGACAGGGACACAAATGCCACACAGGAAGAGCTGCAGCCCGACTAAACAATTTTTTCCACAGCTGTCGATTTTTATAACAAAAGGGCAGTGACTCTATGTTACGAAAGTCCATGGAATATGAAGCTAATAATGAACTGCAAAGCATCACATGGAGGCTAAAACTATGCCTCATTTTGGTGGTTGCTAACATGCAGGGTATTCAGACTGGTTAACAATGTAGGCCAAAATAATTCCTGTATGGATTAAAGCACAAGAGATATTAACTGTCGCACCAGCAGCACTGGCTAAATTGAGCTGAAAATATGTACACCAATATACAGAAGGATGGGGACACTTAGTTCTTTCCACACAAATTTCACATTGAAGAGTGCAAAGGGCAAATCAGTATTCAGCAGGTTTCTCCAAAAGTTAACTCTACTCCCTATTTCACTCCAAACTGCTCCAGTACCCTGACATTGGGTTTCAGAAGCGAATTTCTTGTCCATGTTAGGACACCTCTATGATCCAAACCCTCTTTCTCATGAACTGAAGAGGATGTGAACTAATAGCTCTTAGTCACTTTTGGTTAAGTGAACTAGAAGGAGTTACCTAAGTATCTTGCTCTAAGGTATAGTTTCCAACCCCTGAATCATTCTTATGAATCCCTACTGATCCTTTCTGAAGTCTAACTTCCAGAACAAGATGAAATACTTTACTACTTGCATTAATATGCATTAATAGCGATCTGTATGTGGTAAATCTGGTAATTTGGCAAAGAATTAAAGTTAAAATAATTGATTAAACCACAAATGGTGGAGACATCTAGCAAGAAAAATACCAGGAAAAGACATTAGTTTCACACTTCAAATGAGATTTTTAACATGAAAGCTTAAAACTAGATTATTGTCTACTTGGACTGTAATCAGGTGGCTGAGGCTCATGACAGCTGCACTCTCACTGAAATGAATCTTCAGTTTGTTTTTAAAATTAATTGCCAAAACTAAAATATCTTACCCCTAGAATTGGTTGAACTGATTTTTCTATAAATTGATTTAGCAAATAATGTAGAGCAGGTTGAAAGTGAAATAAAAAGCTGTCACAGAAACAATGGCTCTCCCATCAACTTGCACATCCCAACAGCACAGATCTTATTTACTCCATACTTGCTCCAAAGTGAAAGCTATCATCATATGGTAAAGGATAGTCTATCCATAAATGGTAACTATGGCACCTTAAATGTAATTTTATGAAATGATTTTAACAATGCAACACTGGACACTGGATGCAATCTCTGGGATGCAAGACACCAGTACATGAGATAATTTCCTTTTGAGTTGCCCCTTTTTCTGATATTATGGGAGTTTGAAGATTGATTTTAAGGAAAAACATTACCATAAAAACGCCAGCTGAGGAAATTTGCTTTAAAAAGCTTGTTGCAGTAGGCCTTTTATTTTACCAACATTGTTACCCAAGTCCTACCTCGGCAGATGCAGATATCAAAACAGTGGTCTTTGAGTAAGTCCAGAACTGTATGTATTGATGCCAGTATAAATTTGAACAAGCAATACAGTTTCAGCAGCCTCATCCTTTGAAAACCTTGGGACCCAAAGCCAGCACAAAGCTCAATCAGAAATCGTTATCATCTGAGTTTACGCAGCTCCATCTCTTTTCAAGTACCATGGATTAATGCTGGGGGAAACTCAATAGTCCTAAATTCACCCTGAATGTTAGACCCATGGATTGCCATGGCATTAAGGGCCAGGGATGAGCCTTGGCCTGCTGTGGCTATGGCCATCTAATTCAATTAACATTTACGTTCTAAAAAAACCCACCCCATTTGCAAGTCCTAAGTAATATGGTAAATATGGAACAAATTATCAGCAACAGCAGGGGAGATTTAAAATATGCATCTCGAGTTTGGAGTCACTCAGGAACCTGCGGTGATGCAATCACTCAAACGGAGCGATCTTTATGAGTTTAGCTTTGCCAAGAATCCCTGTGCTAGCCATCTTCCCGAGCCCAGGTCACACACAGCTGCCAAAATGCCTCATCCACCAAGAACAACGCCTGCAAGTTTTCTCACATCAGTTGTTTTGCAGTGACTTAAGAGCGGTGCTTTCTGACTGCTTTTTTTTTGGAAAACCTTTTTCAGCCCAAGGCAGCACACAGAGTCCTGTACAGCGACTTGAAGGCTGGTGGTGATGGCTGCAAGTTCTGGGGGGTTCAGGCCTGTGTTTGACGCTGTGTGTGGAGCCCAAGNTGACCCGGCCGGCGTCAGTGAAGTGAATAAGGACGCACCGACTTAGGCTGGTAAAAATACATTTCTCTTTCAGTGAAAAGTTAAGTGTTGCAAGGGGTGTCACGTTGGCACAGAGGATGATGTGGTGATTTATGATAAGCCAGGATAGACTGGTATCCTGCAGTCCGGGCAAACCAGGATTAAGTGAGGAGGACAGCGCTGCTGTGCTTCGCTGTCCGTGTTGGAGGAGAGGTCTGCAGTGCTGAGCATCAAAACTGGGCATCACCCTGCCAGGGTCTTTGTAAAATTCCCTTCTCTGGGTATCCAGGAGACGGTAAGACATGCTTGGCTTTGCAGTTTTGTACAGGCTTTGGCCCACAGCACAGCCAGGTCTCTCGTCACTGCCTATGGGGCTGTGCTGTGCTGTGCAGCCGATATGACTCAGGACAGGACTGTGGATCTGAAGCCAAGCTGCAGAACCAGCTGCCGGGCACAGACTCAGGCTAGGATCACAAACACACGTGAAACGCTGGTTTGCATCCTCCCAAATTAAAGCTGAAAAAGCGTGTGGGGATGCATCCAGCTCTCTAAGACAGGACGAGCAGTCGGTATCGCTCCTGTGGCTGCTTTACAACGTACCTGAAACAGCCCCTGCAGTTGAGTCTGGATTTACGCTCGGTGCATCTTACATCTGGAGACAAGAAGCGTGCGGCTCGTGTGCTGGAGCCGGGCCAGGGTTAAGCCCCCGTAGTCGGAGCTGGATCCCTGGTAGCACTCGTGATGGGAGGTCAGGCGCAATGAAAGAGCCCTAGTAGTTTGAGAAGGAACACACCAGCACCTCTCCTGATGGGAGGTCAGGCACAGTGAGCAGGAGGGCCCCCCTCGTGCTGGCAGCTCCGTTCCAGTGTTTGGCTGGGCTCCAGAAGATTAAAATAGAGCCTCAGACTGTCCCCTCGGCAGCACTGCCAGCCACAGCCCTGACAATCCTGGGGCTGTACTCAAACGTGAGTCCCTCGGGAGCGTGGGCTTTACCCTAACAGCTGAGGCACTGAGTAGGTCGGAGCAGGCAGGGTTGTTGCTCTTGTGACTCAGACTTGAGGAAGAGAGGGATCAGGATGGAGCCACGAGAGAGCAGGGGATCAGGGCAAAACTACAAGGTACAGAAGGGGGAAAGAAGCAAGTGTGCCCCAGAAGAAAGGTTGAAAAAAATCCTTGTTCTGCTGTAGCTGGGTTCAAAGCACATGTAGCCATGCGAATTAGGCGTTCCACTGTTCCAGCTCGATTTCTGAATTAGCTCCTTTCTGTGACCATTTCAAGAAAAGAGGAGATAAGTGAAAAAACAAAACAACATTTTCCTTTCTAGGACATTTTAAAATGCAATATGGGAAAAGACAAGGGCTGTGCAGGTTCTTGTGAAAAACCTCCACATAGGTGGAAAAATCTTCTGTAGTCCAGAAATGATCACAGCTGAGGGGAACAGGAGCCACATTCTCATTCCTGTGTGATGAAGGGCTTCAACGAAATGCCCAGTTTTCAGAAGTGTAGGGCACTCCCAAGTACCACTAAAATCAGCAGCAGTGGCAGATGCTGGTGTTTCTTACATCGGGTGTTTCAACTCTCACGGAATTATTTATCACCACTTAAGGCATCCATACTTGAAATATTTTGCTTCAGAATTTTCCGAAAGTGATAACAGTGCCAGACAAAGCATTTTGGCATTGCCGTTTTCCCCCCTGAGAAGTAAAATTTGGTTGAAATTTTGAAAGAATCTATTTTGAAAATATCACATCAATTCAGTAAAAAAAATGCTGACATCACCAAATTCTGTGATTTTGATATTTCAAGAAAAAGCATGTATATTTACTGGTATAAAAGGCTTTTTGTCTTTAAATGTCTTTAATATTAGTTTATAAGGTTTTAAAGTTTCTGCTCCATTTATTATTTCTGTAACTGAGTGTGTGTGTGAGCAGAGAATGGATGATTCTACCTGATTGTTTTTAGTATAATAAAGAAGAACTGGACAGTCAGAATAAAAAAGATGTTACTCTCACAGGTAAGAAAAAGAAGTCCTACTGATTAATTAGGACCAATTAATTAATATTTTTATTAAAAACTTTAAGAAAATAGAAATATTTTTATAGTCTTTTTCTAAAAGATATACTTGTTTGAAGAGAGAGATTGAAAAAAGCAGTTGGGGAGTAGAAGATCAGCCTGGGGAAGAGAACAGTGAAGCTTATTAATAAAGAATTTTTGTGTGTTTTCAAAACAAACAAAGACCCCAAATCAAATCCAAAGCTTTTATTTAAAGACAGAATGAAAAAATAAGTTAATAGTTTGCTCAGAGATATGAGAGTTTATATAGGTTAATACACTGGAGTGGAACAGTGAAATGGGTATCTTTTGCTGTCAGAAGAGCGAGTCAGAAACATGCCTAGAAAAGTTTGTAACTTCTTTGCAGTTGGTTTAAAAGCATTTCAGTAAAACAGCAGAGAACACAGAGGCAAGTACAGAATAGCACTGTCCTTCATGGCAGACATGTTGGAAATGGCTGGGAGAATTGCATTGCTCACTCACTGATTTTCTGAGAGAAAGAAGAAATCTCAGCTCAGGGCAAGCAAAACATACAAACAACCAGGCTCCAAAAATGCATGGTACATGCAAAATGCACCAGAGGAACTGAAGTACATGCACACAAAAATCCTGCTTTGTCCTGCAGTATTTTCCCTATTTAATTTCTTAGGTCACTGTACATGACTAATTACTTGCATTTTTTTTTTTTTCCCTTTTACTAACTTAGTAAATGTGGTACCAATCTTAATGTTTTGAAATTAAAAATCAAGGTAGTGGAAATAACAGACACGTTTTATCTTACATTTTGAGAATTATTTTGCTCTGCTGCTTAACTCTACTTTGGCTGTGTTTTGATTAAAATATTTTTCATGGGTGAGAATATCCAATATTACTCCAGAGACATGCTGTTATTTTTGAAACTTGCATTGAGTTGGGATGTCACAGCTGAAATACACACCATGGTCACCATGGACATTGCCACATGTACCTATGCAGAAGCTGTGGATCATGATGCTGGGAGGATGCTAACCAGGAAATTGTGTCCCTGTTCCGCCACAAGCTGTGTGACCTTGGCCATGTCACTTACTCCAGTTATGGCATCATCTGGTTGTTAAAACATTTAGCAACCTGTCCGTCTGTGAAAGCAGGTGAACTGTGACCCAGAGCAGAACCCTTCCAGTTTCACTTCAGCATACAAAACAGAGTTGTTCTTGTTTCTTTTGTTTACATACAGTAACAAAGTTCCATACTGCATTAGAAGTGTCTTGCTATGCTTTTTTGTGTACAAGAATATGTGAAAAAAAATTCAGTTTCTGTTGTCTTTTATGGGAGGGTATTTTCACCCACAAACCTAGAAGCCATACCTATTTCATTCAGGTTTCTGAATTAAAATAAAGATTTAGAGACCAGATTTGAAAGCTTGGACTTAGAAAAAGTCACTCTCCAATAAACAGAAAGGAATTCAGGGAAAAACACATACTACGTTCAGATTTCCAGGGACTGTAAAGTTCACATATGGGGGTACTTGATGATGGTCAAACAGAATATTTTCCAAGAAATACTGTTTAAAGATTATGCACAAGTGCATGTGGTATTTAGGATCATGTGAGTGTACACACCAGAATTTCTTTGTTAATAAGGGAGAAGACTTGAAGTGCATAATTTCAGAAGATCACAGGAGTTGTAAGAATGCAAGAGTAATTCAAGTCTTCTAAACCTTGAAAGAGCTGAGTTTCTATGATATTAGATCAAACAAAAAAATCTATGTTAAGAACATTTTATGACAATGATTCACTCAAATAAACATAAGATTTTTTTACCAACTGATCTTTTTTTAAAATAGTATTTAATATCTGAAGTTATAAAAAATATTTGTAGTCCTGAAAATTATTTTTATTGTCTATTTTATGTACTATACATGCCTCTTTCAGGAATTATTAAAGAAGCATGAGTCATACGGCACTCATTTACTCTTGGCTCGTGGCCATCCTCAATATATATTTTGCTTTTTTCAAGCCATTCACAGGTACATATGCATGAAAATATTGTGTTAAGTCCCAAGCTCACAGTTAGCACAGCATACATTGTTCAGTGAGATATTCACAAAGTTCTAGAGCACATAAAATTGTGCATTATTTTGTACCAAAGTTTAAACTTTAACATACGCTCGGTTGCATATATAGAAACAAGTTACAATAAAAATCCGAACAAAGACGACCAATAAACAGCCAAATTGCTATGTACAAACAAGGCAGGAAGCAATTAAACACTGCTTCGCACATTTCACTTAAATTACTTTTTCTTGGAGGGGAAAAAGCAAACAACCCCTCTTCCCCTCCCCCAAGTCCCCAGTAACCCCATTAAGTCTTCGTTTCAATCAGCAAAATGACTGGAACTCCCACTGCATTCAGAAGGGGATTCATTTGCATAACATGGGAGAGAAATTTGGTCCCTATTATAAGGAGCAATAGTGAATTATGCAGTATGGGCTTCCCCCAGTACTTGGTGCCACAGCAGTGTGGTGGGCTCACTCTCAGAGCCCAGCTCCAATGGTCTCTGTGACCTCCAGGGGAATATTCTATGAGATAAAGCACCTTTTGTCTTCCTTACACACATCATTTTTACACCAGCTTACATGTGTTGTTTTCATGATGACTCTGCTGGTCCAGGTCTCAGGTGACACGGAACTGTGAGTCAGGGTGTGCTGGTCTGTATATGGTCTGTACCTGACTCAGCTTCAGTGCAACTATTCTCCATTTACACTGGTGCAAAAGAACCTGGGGTGAGGTCCAAGGACAAGAGGACTGGGCCCAAACAGACCTTTACATACAGTAAACCACAAAAAGTCTGTGTTCAGCTTCAAATCTGCTTAATAAATTACTACAGTTCACAGTAATAGGGTAGATTAGTGCCACACCAACTTCTCCAATGTCAGCTGTTTCACATAGCTATTCCAAGAAAGATAATTAAAATAACAGTAAACGTAAAAGGTCTGTTCCTAGTTTTTTGACAAGCTACATAGGTGGTTTTTTGTAGCCTAGTGACAGCCAAGCTTAGTAACACATTCCGCTGTTATGCATGATTGGTGTAAAGACTGAATCTTGCCCAGGATGCTGTTGTGTGAAAAGACTGAGGAAGGCGTTCCAGCATGGCTCTTATTTACCCCAAAATCCAGATTGAGAACCAGCTGCTGGGTCAGAGCTCACACACACTGGCACTGAGGAGAGGTGATCTCTGAGCTGGTGGGATCTCTACAGCAGCCAGCTATGATGGATGGGCTGCTCTAGAGCCTGATCAGATCAAGATGACTCCTGGCTTTGCAGAGCCAAAGGGAGGGCTCTGGGGGCTGCTCCAGGGAGGGTGGGTGACCTGCTGGCCAGTCCCTGCTGCCAGCTCCAGCGTGCCAGAGTCCACCTCGGGGAATGCTCCCCTGCCTTTTTGCAAAGATATATGGGGCCAACAGCTCCCCTTCTCACTTCTGGGCATGATTCAGCCTTATAAATTCTACTTCATGCAATCAAAAGATAAATCACACTTACAAATAAAGCATTCTAGTTATTTTATGTTTTTCTGTAGTGGAAAAATCAGAGACCCAACCTGATGAAATCTCCATTGTCTGAAAATTCAGGGTCTGTTTACTAAAAATACTTTTTGCTAATGGCAAAGTTCAACACCTTAGAGAAATACAGAGTAGGTTTCCAAGCTGTGTACCCTATTTTCAAGTACACTATATCCTTGTTGTTTGTATGGCTGTATTGAAATTTTACATAACAGTCATGAGCCATGCATTTAAACACCTTAAAAGAGTTGACCACCAACTTAATGCATTTCTTTATACCACAGAGAATTTAAAGATGCACTATGTCTTTTCAAAACACATACATTTCCAGGATAAAATATTCCATCTCCCCTCTCCCCCTTTAATGTCTATATTTAAAAGCAGTGTTTTATAGATTTCTTTGTCTTCCTGTGTAGAAAACCCAATTGCTAATTAGTCTCTAAAACAAAGTGAAAAATACAAGGATAGGAAATAAATGCTTGAGCCACAGGTGTCTTGAGACAAACTGTCCCTGTGCAGACTGCCTTCCTGTGGATGCAAGGAATTTTGAGTGTAAACCTTGCAGTTTACCTATATCTCACTTCCTACCAGCAGAAACAAGAAAGTTTGAGACCGCTGAACAGGGAGATATGGTGCACATTTTGTTTCTGCTTTCTGTGGAGTTATAATATTAAAGCACAATATTTTTTTCTAGCCAGTCTAAGTCATGGCTAAAAATAGGAGGGACTGGGTTTAGCCCGGGAGAAAATACACTCCCTGGAAAATGCAGGACAAAAGTTCTGGTGCAAGATGGATGAGTAAGAGAGACCCATAAGCTGCAAAGCCCAAGTACCCTATAGAGAGGAGAGCTTCAGCTGATACAAAGTGGTCACAGGCTCCTTTGAATGAACTGTCTGCTGGCCACTGAAACTGATGTGGTGCAGGCTCTGAGCCGTGGCACTGCCCATCTCTGTGCAAGAATCCTTGGAGGGGCACTCAAGCTCAGCTCAGTAAGGGTTCCCAGTAATTAAAGGTCTGGATTCCTCATTTAATTTGATTCTGGACTGTGAGCCTTTACTCAGCTCTGCTCAGAAGAGTCACTGGTGGAGTCACTCTGTGGAGTGGGGCTAACAGTGCTGTGCTGTCCATTTTCCAGGATTCTTTTCCGTTGCTGAAGTTGCTTGTGAAATGTGTGTGTGATGTTCCTAAGAGAACTGCAGAATAATTGTGATTTGTATCACAGTACTTGAAAGGCACTGCTTTCTACTATTTATTTATCTCTGGGTGTTCACTACTATTCTTTTAAGGAGACTCAAAATAGGTAGGGATAGCAATTTTGAACAAAGAACATGTATTTTTACCAAAAGATAAGTCAGTGCTTTATAACCAGAAGTATTTAAACCCAAAACTATCGATTATTACTTTGACTATTAAAGTTTGTGGAAGAACCTCAATCTAGAGGCAATAGATCAAGGAAACACATCCCATTGGCCAACACCTAAACAGTACTTCCATAGCAAGGTTAAAATCAAGACACAGTCGATTTTGGCTGGTATTTGCACTTCTAGAGTCAAATTTCATCTCAGCATAGATTACGATGAAGTCAAGCCTTTCCTACACGTAGAGAATCCAGTCCTTTATCAGCTACATGACTGTTTCTGGAAATGTCCAGCAGCAGGAGCAGATAAGAGATTTTTACAGCCTTATCTTACCAGTAGTGTGTGCCTCTCTGCTGGAGATTTTGCTACTGCTTGCCCTCATTGTTCCTGATGAACTAAAGCAAAGTGAGATGGATTTCATTTAGGAACATCTTGTTTTATCTCATCACTTCCTGCAAAAACATATGGCCTCAGTGTATGGTTATTTTATTCTTTAATAGTTTTACGGCAGTTTTCCTTACAGGTGGAACAGATTGGGGGAGCCTGGGCGAGGTGCTGGACACTGGAAAACTGTGTCAATTATTTTATTTCTGCACAGGAGCATTACATTGCTTGTCTCTACCTGGTGAAAAGCCTTCTGCTAATAAACAGAATCTAAAGTAACCAGTTGTGAGTGCCCTCAGTGACAGTCAGACATCTCTGCTTGGCTCTGTGGTGAGTCAGGCTTTCCCCATCCCCAGTTCCATACAGTGTGTGCCCCTCTAGCTGCAAATGGGCACAGACACTGCCGCTCCTCCTGCATCTTCTCACCCACAAGAATTTTTGGTGTGGGTCTCATCCAAACTGTGTGGGAGTGAATGGAAATCTTTCCATCCTCACTTTGGATCAGGTAATGAATGGGTATTTTTGGTGCAAAAAGTTAATTTCCCACTCCCAAAAAGAGAAGTTATAAATACAAATCCATTATAGAAAGTTTTTGCCCTTCCTATCACTGCAAAGACTCTTCATGGCTTCCATGTACTGACCAAGCACAGAATAGTGAATAACATTTATTTTTGAATTTATGGATTGAGTTCACAGGGATTTTAATAGCACTGGGGTTATGGAAGTGCTATTTTAATAAGGACCACAGATCATGGGCCCAAATCCTTACCTTTACCTCAAGGACTTGTAAACTCAACTATTTAACTCAAATCTCTTTATTGGGGGCCTTAGAATGTATCCACCTGGAGGCTGGAAAACCGAAAGGTAGAAGGCTACACAAACATGGAGTGAGGGAATTTAACCAGCAGGAATGTGGCCTATAAAATTAAACTTCAAGAACTGTTTAAGAAAATTAAAGGTTGTGCAACAGCTGGGGTTTCTCTACACATTAGTTCACTTAGTGACTCCAGTGTTATGGTTCTTATTAATATAGATTTCATTTTTGAGATCATCTTCTGTAGTGCTCCAAGGCTTTCTGTGGCTATAAAGGACAAAATTCTGACTCACTGTGATTTGCCTTTACACAATACAGCAAGATGCCAACCTCCTTATCATATTAGTATTTATTTGGGGCCCAAAGAAAAAAAATCTTAGATTCAAACTGCACCCCAAACTTCCCTAATCTGAATTGCCAGAATATCCCAGCTTCAGACATATTGATCAAATACCCCTGGAGTTTATGGTGAATATTCAGGAACAAAAATAGGGGTGTTTCTTTCCAATGGGTGTGTGAGAGTGATGCCAACACACAACAAAATGTGCTCTTGTGTGATGGGGAGGAGAAACGAAAAAGTTTGCTTCAATCTCACATAGACCCTGCCCATTATTCCTCTAGAACCTGGCCTCATTCTGCCTGCTCTTTACCTCAAAGGTTCATCTCCTAAGATTTTAAAATAACTTGCTACTTAAATAATTTGAAACCTAAGCTCCTGAAAAAAACAATTGCGATAATTTTGTCAGGCTCTGACAGCATTCAGAGACGGTGTTGACTGCATTTTCTAGATACTGAAAGAATTTTCATTTCTTTAAGTGTCTAGAAACTCTGGCTTATCTATTACTAGACCAGTTAGCATTTCAGCTATATCCAACCTAAATCCATTCAAGAAAAGCTGAAAAGTAGAAAAAATTGCAGGAGATGGTGGAAAACAGGTCAATAGAAATTTAGGACACAGTCCTAACATAAGGACACCAAGGATGTTAGGGCTTCTGCTAACTTGCAGGCAGAACCATTCATGCTTAAAATTTTGCATGCTCAGAGAAACATGGAAATGAAGAGACCCGCAAAACCTGATTACTCAATTGCAGATTGTTATGTGGTGACTGTTATGACTGTACCTGAAAACCTGCAGATGCCAGTAATAATAATTTCCACATCATGACAGATGATACCTCTGTGAGACTAGAAATCTGGTGATGAAGTCCAAAGATTGGGATTCCTTAGAGTGGCATGAGTTGCTATTTCAGGAGCTGGATTTTTACCTGTGGTTTTGAAAGTATGTCCCTTATGATCATTTATCATATCTCCTGTGGAGTGATGGGAAGCAGTGGAGGGTTCTGGGGTTAAAGGGTGCTGCTGAAAACTTCTGGGACAGTAGAACCCAACTGGTCATCTTGACCCGAGATCTGTTGCATAGCACTGTGCACATCTCTGTGTTCTACAGACTCCATGCTCATTGCCCAGGACTTGCCCTCTTCATCCAGAAATGTTTCATAAGGCTCCACGTGTGTCCTATGGACATCCTGCCTTGGTTCCTCATACTTGCCTTTCCCATCCTCAGGAAGGCTGGACGCATGAGGTACGAAAGTGCTCCGAGACCCCTCGATGGGAATCTTCACCTGCTCGCTGGAGGTAGGTTCTCGAGACAAATCTGGAGATTTCATGAGATGCTGGGTGTAGACACCTTCTGACAGAGAGCCCGACTGAGTCTCGCTGTGCACGCGCAACCAGCGGTGCTGCCGGCTGAAGTAGTTGTAATGTTGGTGTTTGCCCAGCTTTTTTTTCCCTAAAAAGCCCAGTGGCTGCTTGGAACTGGAGGACTTGTCTGTGCCTTTCGGTGTAAGCCCTGACATTGTCAGACTGCTCATCTGCTCTGTGCAACATTCGGCACTGGTGTCCAAGGCACCGCACTCTGTCAGGTCTTCTTTCAGTGCCAGGCAGGGCTTCATGTCGTGGGCTTGGAGCACGTTGGGTGCGCTGCCACCCAGGCCACTGCCAGCCTGCTGGGAGATGTCCTGGGATGAGGAGTAAATCAGGTCTAACTCCCTTGGGCTCAATGCATCACTGGAGTCGTAGTCGCTGTCAGTTGGGAGGAACACCTCGGAGCAGCCTTCTTCATCCGAGCAGGGCTGGGAGTCTGCAAGGAGAACTGGTTAACACTAACAAGGCAAATTCAGCAGAGAAATGGCTTAACTGTCATTTATGTGGTTTTTGTCTTAATTTTAAATCTACAGTGCTGGAAATGTATGTGTGTTTCCTCTGTGAAATTGCCTTGGGCCGAGGTGATGGCAAAGGCAGTCAGGGAAGATTCGTCAGGGAAGAGTTACAGATATGTTAGACCAATGGTGGCAGAATTAGGAAAACCAGAAATAATTTATTATGTTAAGGACAGGAAAAAAATTGAATTTGAATTGGGAATAAGTTCTGAGAAGATGTTTTCTTCTATCTTGCTTTTACTAAATTTCACAGACATGGAGATTTGTGAGAGAGAAAATCTCTAGTCCAGTTTCTGTTTTTATTAAGGATGTCGGTTGACTTACTCTAGATTTATATCTCTGTAACAGTGAGCATGGTGCAATTATAAGTGTGGTCCAAGGCTCAAGGCACAACATGGAGGTTGATAAATAAAAACTACCCTTTTGGCCATTAGGTGCATTATGTGTGTTCAAATCCAAAACAGACACATGTAATTCAAATGCGAATTTTTGGACCAAATCCCACACTGGCACTGAAATCACTGCTGTCTTTTGGCTTCAGCAGGATAAATGAGATAATAAAGAGTGGTATGTGTGATAGAATAGATTGATGCTCTATTGCCCTGGATAGTTTATCTTAGATTCCAGGAATTAAACATAGATTTTATACAGTGCTGATTGTTCATTTGGAGCTCGTGTAAATTGCCACAGAGCCCAGCACTAATGAATCCAGGGTGTGCAGGACAAGATAATGCTGCAGTTTGCACTGTGCCAGAGCTAAGGATTATTCTGCATTCATGGTTTATAATACTGGGGAAAAACAGGTCAGAGAGGGGTGCTGAGAAGGAACACCGCTGTATAATGGAGTGGAGCAAAGCACCAGCTTCTTCAGGTTTCTTTTCTTTTAACCTCATGAAATCTAATGAGAATAGATTTATTCATTTTCCTTAACTGCATGAAACTGCCAATTTGAAAAAAAACCCAAATTATTATTACTATAATGGTCATGGCAGTTGTTTAATGCAGCATCTGTTGCTTTTGTTTCTACTTTTTCATTTCCTTGTTGCTTAAAGACAGTCCAGCAGAATGATGGTTTATTTTTTCCTCCAAAGTCCTTATTCTGTTAGCAAAATGGGGTTTGCTGTTTCATTTGCTTCATCTTTATTTGCTGTGATCCATTTCTTTCATCAGTTAAATTTTTTGGCTATGCAGAGAAGCAGTAATGATCAGTGAGGTGGGTACTTACTTGTGTAATTTGTATAATTCAAAATGCCTGTCTAAAACACTGAGAGCCCTGAAAGGTATGTGAAAAGAGCTGTTAAACTGGGCTATTGGCACTAAAATTTGCTCTTTCAAAACAAAGCAAGAGTGGCATAAGAAATAATTACGGTAAAGCATAGGAACACTCAAAGCCTGGAAAGCAAATGGCTGTAATACCAGAGAAACAGAAGGTGGTAAATGGAAACTATGGAAAAATCTGTGTTAGATTCTGTCAAATTAATGAAAACCATGGGGAAGAATAATAGATACATGATTGATGAGAATGGGTCAATAGCTTTTGCTTAGCAACTCATGTCTCATCAGTCTAATAAAACTCTGAATGTGTGCACAATTAATACACAGTCATCGTCAGAGCTCTGAAGAGCTTTTGATAATGTTCTTTACCACAGGCTCTGCAGCTTTAATTGGGATGAAGAGAAAGGTTCCTCTATATAAAATATCAGATTGTTGGTGTAGGCAACAAATGAAGTCGTCAGCTTTCACCGTGGATGGATTTTACTGGAATTCTGGACATCATGGAGAAGCCAGTGATAGCATTTGTCCCTTCCAACCTGTTCATTAAGTGATCTGGAACAGCGAGGTGACAAAGTTGGCTGATGATGAGCAGTTATTTTGAGTAGCTGAAAGTAAAAAATGACTGTAAAGATTGTAGAAAGATCTCAGGATACTGAGTGGCAAATGATTGGTAAAATGATTGTTGAAATACTTTGGCAGGTATGGGAAAAAATTTACTCTTTTTGTAAGACATACAAGAACTGTTTTAATTGAAAGTGAGCTCAAAGAGTGTGCTTAGTGAACAAAGAAAAGTTCTCTTACCATTCACAGCTCTTCTCCTCTGGATTCTAGGCTCAGGGGAAGGGGGAGGTGAAGGAAGACAATCTAGATGTGAAGAGGTGGAGCTCATTTTCTTCTGAGAGTGTTCTTCTGAAAGATCCACAAGCTTCTTTATGGGCAGGCCTGCTGCTGGCTGCTTGTATCTTGCATACTGCAGTGCTTCTGTGATCCATCTCATGTCCCTCCAGATCTCATCAATTTGCTGTGGAGGAAAAAATAGTGACAAAATACAGTTAAGTCTGAGTATTAATTCTACCTAAGTGTGTACTTTTTTCAAGCACCCAAGTAAGTCTGTAGTCCCTGCCAAGAGACAGCAGCAGGATCCCCCGAAAGAACATTCAGATTGAGGTAGTCTGAACTGATTTTTGTTAAGAGGTACCTCAATTAAGAATGTGTAGTTAGGAGGGGTGAATCCAGACCTAAAATCTGATGTGGAAAGAAAATGAAAAATGTATTTTGATGGAGTAAAAATTTGATCAGTTTGTAGCACACTTGGAAGTTGGTTTGATTCTGTACTGGAATAAAAGCAAGACTTCTGGAGCATCTTTGCAAACCCAGGTCAAAACAATTGCTCAGGTCAGATCTATTTTTTAACAAAGAACATACACACATGTTGATACATAAATAGAGGGCAGAAGCACAGCTCTGAACCAAACTGCAGTTTCTCCTGAACCATTTTAGTCTGTGTACATTTAAAAACTATAAATCTACATAAAAGCAGTTCTAACACGTGCCTGTTGATGGCAATAAGAGACAAGTGCCTAAATCAATAGCAGGATGTAACTGTAAGTATCTCTGCAGAGAGGAAAGATGCTTTTTAATGTGGGTCTGAAGAGTCTTTTGATAATGGAACACTTTCAACATCTTTTAACATCATCTTCAAGCCGTTCAAGATCTTTGATGGCTGAGCAAATGTTGCAACCATCAAATGACAGTAGCTGGGAGTAAATACTGTCCTGCTGCAGTGTCCTTTCTAGAACTTCCCTTGTACTTCTACAGAAGGTTCTGAATTTCAAGTGAGCCTTCCTATTAATATTGCAATGTTTGAGGGAAGCTGCTTTGCAGTTACAAAGCTACATTCTGCAAGAATGCAGTGAGAGTTCTGGGTCAGTAATGGAGAGACAAAATGAGGGGTACTCTGTGCAGTGACAGTTGTCCAATAGGGGAGTGACAGGGGGATCAGAGAGTGACAGAGGGATCAGAGACCCTGCAGACTGATATTCAAAGACGACATCTCTTAGCTGGAGATACTTCACAAAATGCATATTCAAAGTGTGAAATTTATTCCCAAGGGATGTAGATGCCAGATTTGCTGGGGTAGCTCCTGATGAGCCGTATTGGAGATAGGGTAGCTGGATAACCGGATGTTGGTTTTGACCTAGTATGGCCATTTTCATGTAAAGCTGAAATCCCGACTCCAGTGATATCAGTGCAAGCCTTGCCACTGAGTTAATCTGAGCTAAGAATATACATCAATAAGAATAGCAAGCGGTTCAGAGATTAATTCATAATCCTGCATAATTTCAAGACTTCAGTGTAGCTCCGTGAAGAGAATTCCAGTTGGCAAACATCTCACCTATTTGATTTTAGAGATTTTATACATAGTTTTTTGAGGAGGTGCCATCCCCCTGGGGGGGATGGGCCCTGGGGTGGACGCATGGTGGGGCACGTGGTTTCCCTCTCCCTGTTCACTGGTCATATGTACCCAAAATCCTGTCCCCTATTGGCTACTTCAAATGTACCCCACGTGGAATCCGGTACTTAGAGGGGGTGTTCACATGATTCTAGAGGAGTTCTGGTGGTGGTCTGTGCCTGGCTCCAGCCATGGGCGGCTGGAGGAATAAAATCTGAAAACATCTATGGAAATATCGTCTCCTTGATTCTTCGATGGACCAAGGCTATCTCAGGGGAGGGTGGCAGAGAACCCCACTGCAACAGTTTCTGTGATCCACCCTCAGCCCCAAACAAGAACCATCCTGCATGCAGTTTATTAAAATGCAAATCCTGTTGGTTTTCCCCCGATGCTGTTCTGCAGGACATTGTAGTGAACTGTGGTTCTTTTGCATATTAGGAACATTTGAAGCATTACATGATATAAATTACAGCTTAACTTCAGTTTTAGTTTCATTGTCTACAGATTTCTTTCCTTTCTCTGTAACATTCTGGTAAAGACTCCAAGTACCTTATATTCTGGTTGGGGTTTTTTCTTTTTTTTTTTTTTAATAATTTTTAGTTTTGAGTTGCCCTCTGGCTCCTTTTCAGAACTGCATTTATATAGACTCCCTTGCTCTTTACAATGTTTGGTTTGTGTAGTGACTTCAACACTGTCTTAGATCTGGGATCACACAAATGCACTTGTGGTTTCGTGGTCACCACTGAAGATTGCGGTATGTGGTGGGCTGAGATATTTTTGCCAATAGGTGGAATACAGCTGTTTTTCATTTGAGAGGAAACCTGACAAGCCTAATACGCTGTCACAATAATTCAGCACAAAACACTGAAGTTTAAAATGTTATCCCATATTTTCCCAGTGTAGATATGTGACTCAAACACTTTGGAGAAGTGGAACACAGAACTGTCTACACAGTACCTGCATATCAATATACAAATGCTTGGGTTTGATGTGAAGGATAAAATTTTTCCAAATTCTCCTGCACACTGCAAGAAAGCTATATTTTCTGAGTGTGAGAATGGAGGGGAATTGAGAGTGAAAGTACAATGGATTTTTCCTCTCTGCCCTGCTGCAGGTTGCCAAAAGCTCCAAGTGGACAAGGCAAAGGGGGTCTGAATGCAGAACAAAGAGAAACAGAAATATTATCCTCTCGTTCATAACTATGGAGGGCCAAACATCTTGTCAATGGGACAAATGGTTGTCTTGGCCCCTATTCCAACAGAAGATAGCTTGAATATTAAGAATCTAGAGCTGTAAAGTTATTTGCACCTCTCTCATAGAAAGACAGGTCAACCATGCCCATAGATATACTCTGCAAAAGTAATGAGCTTTATCTATAAATAACCAATTACCAAAATGGTTTGCAAAAGGACAGGCTTTGCTATGCTGCACAACGGGGTGTAGTTCAAAGAGCCCTGAGTTGAGTACAGGGAACAGTACAGGGAAATCAGGATGAAAGGCAGAGAATAAGCAAATTAGACAAGTGTGGTCACACTGGTGATCCTCCTGCACTGGGGGACTGAAGCAGTGCCATTGCATGGTGCTGGCCAGGCTCACAGCTGCTTTTGGGGCCAGCTTGACGCATGAAATGTAGAGCTGTATTCCTGAGTGTAATAATATTGATGAAGATTGTCTCCACAATCTAGTCTGAATTTTCATTTAAATTTTTTTAATTGCCACATTATCACAGCGAAAAATGTCTGTAGTTCATACAGACGAAGAAAAATTCTTAAACAAATGAATGCCCAGACATGGTGCTAGCTTACCTCACGTTAGATGGGAGTGAGTTTTACAAGCAGACTGACACATTTCTTTATAACAGTCTAGTATAACTGTCATTTGATTTTACCCATAAAAATCCTTCTATAAAAGCAACAACTAAGGAAAGCATGTTCTGGGTTTGAATTTCATAAAAACAGAATTGCACTTTTGATACAACTGCTCTTTTTATGATGTCTGTGAATAATTCTCCATTTAGATTTCAAATTACAGCACCATGCAATTTTTAAGAAAGCCACCTTAAAAATCTCCTTGGAATAGTCAGAAACAGACTATTACCTGTATGTAGTTTATAACTTGCTGGTGTCTTTGTTTGGCTGCAGCGACTTCACTGTCTGAAATTGCTTCCCTCAGGGATTGCTGGGTTTTCAGAGAGTCCAGCTCTATGACAGCAGAAAGGCGGCAATACAGGCTTATAAATTTTTCCTTGTAACAGCAAAAATGAACTGTGAAAAGACCAAGTGCAAAGGAAATTTGTTACATGCTGGTTATGAAATATGAAATCCTTAGCCTTCAGAACACAAATTTTATTAAATATAGTAACTAACTCTGGATGGGTTTCTTTAAGCTAGAAATAAATTATATAGGCTTCAGTTCTCCTCTCATTTACACTGGATTTACTCTGTAACTTCACCGATTTCAAAAGAGTCATTTCTAATTATATCTAAGAGAAGGGATAATCAGGTCCTTAGTATGCAGCTCCAGAGGCTATCTTGCCCTTGATAGTTTTAATCAGAAAGGCTGTTTC
Organism: Mystacornis crossleyi; assembly: GCA_013400655.1. Classification (NCBI taxonomy): domain Eukaryota; kingdom Metazoa; phylum Chordata; class Aves; order Passeriformes; family Timaliidae; genus Mystacornis; species Mystacornis crossleyi. The sequence goes on along the minus strand of VYZQ01067358.1, from coordinate 27,385 downwards.
TGAGGCTTTTATAGCTCATAATTTCTTTTATCAAGAAAGTAATGACATGACTGGAAAATGAAACTCTTTTTTTT
>VYZQ01067358.1:0-13205 GCA_013400655.1 Mystacornis crossleyi | reverse complement strand
ACTTTGTGTTTGCACAGAATATTTCACTCTCCTACAATTTGAATCCATTTCCAAAAGTAACAAGGAAAAAAAAATCTCTTGATTCCAGTAAGAGTTGGGGCATTATTTTCCTGTCAGCTGCACCAGTCTTACATATCTGTGATTTTATCAGTTCATTCCGACCAATTGCTGTCTCATCAGTAGTGGCATATTGACATATATTGTTAAGGTGCTTTTCTCTAATACAGAACAACAACTGCTAAAATTCAGAATGTCTCGAACATAGAAGGAATGACAAACCGTTTCAGAGTCTTCACAAACTTGTTTGATGAATGGAAAAGGTGCTTCAGGCTTCTGGAAACCGATTGCTTGCGACCAGCATTTTGTAATTTAGAACTTTCTGAAATGGGAAAAAAAAGCAAACCAAACCCAGCTCTTAAATTTCAGTTAGAGTCTCATAAAAAACCTTTGTTTCTTGAACCACAGTACTAAATTTCAGTCAGTGCGCATTATATTTCTTTAAAGGATAACATTTAGAAAGATGCTCAAATGCAACCCTTTGATGGTGTTTTCATTAACTTAGTGATACACAGGAGCAGACGATTTCCTTACTTGCTGCAAACTCAGACAAGATAATGCTGTTTTGCTCTGAGGCAAGATTGAATCAGCACTACACACTCTTAATGCTCAGAATGGATGGGAATTTTGCAAGTGGCTCCAAAAGCCCAAGAAGGGATTTGATTCATCAGCCAGCATTTGAAGGTGTTGTAATTTCTAAATTTCTTACCACATGTATCTTAAGCTTCTAAGAAGTGAATAACTGCTGCCCTGGCTGTCACTGACATCCCTGCATCACCAGTGTAACCTAGGGAAAAGCTTTAAGGAGACAAGATTGACCCTTATCTTTCTGTGTATCACATTAAATGCATCTGATTTTGCTTGGATTTTTTTTCTTCATCACAACAACTTCATGTACTGCCGTAGAGCTTTCACAGTTACCTTTGCTCCCTAGTAACCTGGAGTCCAAGGAAGAGGTGTTAAACTCTTTTGTTCACTTCATGTCAAAGCTGAGACCTGCTGTGTGCCTGCAAGTATCTCTGGGCCAGCTCTCCAATAGAAGAATTTTATAACTTCAAGTATTGTACCAATGTTCTAAGAAAATAGTGTTAAATTTTTATACATTGCATTCTTTTTCACTGTGATGAATTTGACTTAATGTCTTTCCTTCTCTCATGCATGGCCTTGTAAGCCAAGGAAATATCTTCCCATTGGAACTGAAAGCCATGCATTCTGTGTAACAGCTGTGAACAGCTGTGTGCCTGTGAGCAGGTTTGGAGGGGACACCAAGAGATGGCAATCAGGGACATGCAGGACTTTATAATGTACTGGCAGTTGTTGTCCACATCTGGATTTGAAAGCAATGAGCACTTAACACTGTTTGGGTTTGTTTTTGTTTTTTGCAATGTCTGTCCTGTTTAATGTTGTTGTAAGAGAAATAGCAGAAATACTTCATTGGAAAAATAGAGTTAATTCTTCAGATATTTGCTGTGATATGAAAAGAAAGACAAAACGAAAAATGTAACTGTGAAAGTGCATCTCAGTTTTCCAGGATCTGACTGTTTATTTGGATGAAGCATGGATCCCCATCCAGACTGAAGTGTGAAACATTTTGAGGGACACCCTTCTCCAGTGGGAAAAAAACATGACACATGAAGAGCCACTTGCTGAAAGCTGCTGATCATCTGCTTAGGTGTTCTCAGACTATTTCCCACTTACCTCTGGTGCAGAATAGAAGGTGCCTGTCTGTGTCTCCCTAGTGAGTTCTAATTTTGAACATTTGAAGAACATCTAAATTTGCTGTTGTCAAAACCCCATCTGTGGAAGCGCTCGGCATATTTTTAAATGCTGAATAAATTTGCACCACGACATTGAAAGCCCCACCAAGCAGACACATTGTTAGCAGTAATTACTGCTCTGTGGAACAGGGAGTACAAAGAGAACAAGGTTCTGCTGGGGGTGAAATCATGAAGTTCAGATGTATGAGACTTATTAGATCATCAAATCCATTGTCTTTCCAGTGCAAACTTGTTCTCCATGGCATATTCTCCAATGCACTCTTAAACAGACTCATCCAAATCCATGACTACTCCTTTGCTTTCTTTTCCTTCTAAAAATATTCATTTATATTTCTATCCATATCTCCTCAGATAACTAATATTTTACTGTGAACCTTTTTCAGTGTATTGCACTAATGTCAACCAAATGCTGCATGAAAACTCCTGACTTACTGTTTCCCTTTTCCAAGGTTAAGACCAATTTAGGAATATAAATTTAATTCTACTTGTTTTCTTCTGTATTCCCTCCATCTATACAGAGGAATAGAGGAGGAAATTAGTGAAGGCAAAGCAACATAATTCTGTATAAAACACCCAGAGACTGCAGCATTAAAATAAGAGGGCACATTACAAGTGAAATATATGTTATTGGTCTATTCAGTGGTTTGGGTTTAGTCCACAGCTTTGCAGAAGCCAACAACAAAAGAAGTAATGTAAAACTAGGTGGAGACTGTGAACTCTCCTACATTGCTATTTGCTTTTGTTTTACAGTACTGTGTGTCTAGAAGCCAGAAAACATGGAGCTGAGATTAGAGGATAATTTGGATCTGCAGGAAATGGAACTTTGTCTGTTACTTAATTAACTAATAAATAACATAGAGTAACCTTCATGGAAAAGCACCAGTAGCAACACAGTGAGTTTATATTAACAAATGATACAGCAACTGAGCTGTGAGCTCTTTTAATAGAAGCCTGGGAATGAACACACAGCAGCCAAGATAGGAGAATTTCCAGTTATTAGATTTAGATTAGAAGCATTCAAACCTGGACTGAAATAGGTAATTAAATAGAAAGGTGTATATATGACATTGTCAGCCTTTCTCTTCAAAGGTAGAGGGTGTATAAATATTTCTTTGCAGTTTTTTATGTAAATACAACCCATACTTAAAAGCAACCTCTTTGATGAACAAGAACCAAGTTTCCCCCTCAAGCTCGTGTGCATCTGGGGTCTCTTCTTAAATTCCCAACCTGAACTTCTCAGTCTATAGCTTGGTTCTCAAGTCTACTTTTGTATATTCTCACAAAGAATTATAATCTAAACATCTTAAATGCCCTGTGGAATCAGTGATCCCTCTCTTTGCTGAATGCAATTAAAACTATGTGCTCTGCTTGTGAATCAAATTAAAATGAGAACATTTTAATTTCACCTCTGACTTGTCTAGTAAAATACATTTCAACTGAATTTCAGAAGGAAAATATCTACTGAAGCGTTGGGTTCATTTCTTAATGAAGCGTCACACAATTACTTAATCCACTCTGAATTGTTTAGGAAAAAAGATCCACAAGGAAAAAAAATACTTAAAAATATATATTTGAAGTGTTGCCAGGACATGCAATTGCAGTAACTCAGTTATGATAGTCTGTAACATGGTATTATGAAGACAAATGGATGACTGTTATTTGTAATCATCAGGGTTTTCCAGAAGATTAAACATATGAAAGCAAAGCTTCCTAAGTAATTCCCAAGGAGATTTCATCATATCACAGAGCAGGTTCAAAAGCAACAGCTGATCTAATTCCACAAGCTCTTAAACTCACTGTACATTCCAGGGTATTCTTCCTGGTATTTTTGTAGCTTGTTTTCTCCAGCCCTGGCAATGCAAAGCACAGGGCAAAAGGCAGAGCCTGAATGAACAGACTTGGGCAAAGGATCTGCCTGGAATGTGGGCAGTGTCACCTCCGAGATCCCACAGGGGTGCACAGCCTCGCTCCTCCAGCTCCTCTGCGTTCTGAGGCTTTTTCCTGCTTTGTTCAGGTAATCTCAGACCTTTTGGATTGATTACCCTCAGTTTTTTCCACCTTCCTATCATTCGTCCTGCACTCTGCGGGAGCCAGCCTGAGCAGCATGAACAGGACGTCCCATACGGGAATCACTGTGGGAACAGTCAAGGTTTGATCCCAGCTCTGTTCTCACCGAGCTCTAATTCATGCTGAGCCTGATTCTGCTCTCACAGCTCATCAGTGGTTGTAGGCAGAATCGAGGATATTCCTCAAACAATGTCCAGCTGTTTACTGACAGCTGTACAACAAATGGGGCAAACACAGATCACAAGATTGGCATTAACCAGAGTGTGGTAAAGGGAATCATGGCAAAGAACATAAAAATGCCAGGACAGGTCCTCAGTCTGTGTGTAACAGCAGGGCCATGCTGACTTCCATCCATGCTGATTTCCTTCAGTCATGTAAATAATGCTAATTTACATTAATTAAGAATAGAGATCAAGCCTCTATATTACATGAAGTGAAAGCTGTTATTTGGGGTTTTCATATACAGCAGCTCCTCTCAGATCCTTGATCAAACTCCTCAGATTCCACTGAGGTTGATAAATAACAGAATAAAATTTCTGAGTCGAAGTGATGTCATAATTCTTATTTTTCCTGCAAACTTTTTTTTATTCCTTACCAAATTAGTGAAATAAAAGGGATTGACATCATTTAAGGCAAGTTCCAAAAGTTCTCCTGTTATGATGCCATCCTGATTTATCCAAAATATACTACTGTGTAGTGCTAGCATTACAAGCAATTATGAGATTTTTATTTGGTTGGAGGCAAGGGTGTTGCTCAAGCTGACTCCACAGTGTGGTACTGCTCCATGTGAGGTCCCAGAGCCTTTCAGGCATAGAAGAAATGTTCTGAGCTAAACACATTTTCTGTATTGTTGTTATTTATTATTCAAGGAAAAGGTGTTAGGAAATCAACAGTGGAGTTGTCTGTGCTCAGTTTTGAGACTAGGGTTAATTTCAGGAGCAGTGGAATTTTATAAGAACCAGTCACTGGTGTCAGATTCTCAAAAGAAGGGATTTTCTGCATGATGTTTATAACTACTTCTGTTCTCGGCTGCTATGTCAGTAAAACAATTTATACTAAGAATATTTTCAGATGTTCCATCACTTACTGCCTATTGACTTGGAGGGTGGCCTGAAAGACCTGAGACTAACTCCAGAAAGGAAGAACTGTCCCATGAAAAAAGCCTTCTTTAACAGCACAAAAAGCCATGTAAGAGATAGAAGACATCATCTGTATTTTCAGTACCAAGACCACCTGCAAGTGATAATGCTTACATGAATTTTAATTAGAGAAACAACATTTTCTTGCAATATCTCCTTTCCATTTCCAAGCACCATAGACGAATAGTTTAAGTTGCTATGGTTACAATGGGTTGTGGCAGACTGTGGATCATTGTGATGGTGGCAAATTTGCACGTAAAGAACAAAGGCTCCATCTTTTCACTTCAGCCAGATGATTTTAGCTCCAAATATTTTTATGTTTTTAAATCAATTGATGCAGCTTGACATAGCAGTCATACTAGGTGAAGAGAAATGAAAACTTCATGATAGTTTAACTTTTCAGTTTAAAATAAGTCCCTTTGCAATGAAGCATTATTCCAGTTAGAAGTTTATTTTCAGAAAACAAATAGTACTTTTCAACAACCTGTGTAGAACAGGAATTTTTATATACGCTCTATAAAGAATGCCAAGCTGTTGCCTTGGCTCTTAAGCTATTAAAGGCACAGTCTGTTTCTCATGAATGAAGATTGGCTGAGATTCGAACTCTCTCCCAGTTTCGATCCATTCTGTTTTGAAATGCAGCACTCTTACCTTCCCATTGCATTGTGCAAGTATTTTTCATTGTGGATTGGCATGATATCTAGTTAGTGTCTTCCATTTGGAGGCAGCCAATTCCCCTCTTTTGACCCAAACCACTTGTTAACTGTCTAAAATATTTCTTTATATGAAAAAATAAAAAAGCCATCCTTGAAACATTTTAGTGGAATCCTGTGTGAAACTAATTTTTAGGGAAAAACAAATCAATAGGTGTATAGGGTACGGAGGGAGAAAGATTGTGCTTGTCTGTGTGCACATTGTAGCTTTCAGATGTTTTCATCCAACTAATTTCAAGGGTTAAGAGCAAGATAGTGTGCTAAAGTGATTCCAGATGGGCCAGTATTAGTATCTTTCTTTTCCTGATGAATGAGAAGGTATGACCTAGTTAGAAAACTGCTAAAATTACAGGCGCCACAGAGGCTTCAGCTGGTGCCCTACCACACAGATATTTATCCTTACCTCTGCAATTATAGTGTTGATGAGCTGCTCGAACCTGCTGAAGGAGGCGTTCCAGGGCCTCGGTGTGTCCCCTGTGCCGAAGCTCTCTTCCACTGCAGTCTTTCCAGTCTATTGAACAAAGGAAATAAACAGAAATGAAACACAAAGGTGCAGGAGAGGGTCTAAAAATATTTTCTTGCCTCTGGTACTTCTTGGCTCTAGAGGAGTTTTACATCTCGGCAGGCAGCAGTAGTTTTTAAGTCTGTTGTTACTTGTACATTGAGTTTTCTTTGCCTTGTGCCAAGTGGGTAATTAATCATAATGATTATTAACAAAGAGCTTACAACCAGCTCTGAGAAGCTCCTGTAGTGACTGACTTGAAAATGGCTATTTCTCGTCATGAATGGGCTCCAGTGCTGCAGTCAGGGCTGCTCTCAGCCTGTCCTGACACTAAATGCCTCACCAAGGTCACACAATGCTCCTTCTGCCGGTCCTTCCAACACCAGGAGGCTCCACAACTCGCCTGCAGTTCTGCAAAGCAGAGAATGAACATCTTCCTAACCCAGAGCTTGTCCTGTAGCCAGAGAAACGTGCTTGGAGTAAAATCACTTCTGGAGATGTGCTCCCAGCAGAGGCCTGAACAAACGCTGGCAGTTGCTGCCCTGGAGTTCACGGGCTGCTCAGCACTTCTGAGGCAAAAACCTGCTGTGTCTGACCCACACACCTTCAGCCTCCAACAGACTTTGTTTTCACTCACTTGCTGCTAATGATAATCTCAGTCTTCATTTTAAAAAAACAAACTCATCATAAATAGGAAGAAGAAACCGTATGTATCAGAAAGGAGCTCTTTAATTGCAGACTTGGCTATTTTCATACTTTGATTATAATGACAAAAGCACATTGCACCCATTTCCTGGCCCAGAGGAATGGTGGATCAAGGTATTAAGAGATCTGTCTGCAGAGGAGACATGCTCCCATCTTGCTGGCACGGAGGTTGTATACGTACTCACAGCCACAAGCAGTTTGCTCACTCACTAAATATACAGATCCAGTTTCTAGCGCAAGTTTGGAGTCAAGCATTCCTTCCAATGGGCTCACTATGCCAGGGATATAAATACCTGCTTATTTACATTTAGTGTAGCAGCCAGAGTAAGCCCCATGAAAGGCTGGAAAGAGAAGACATTTGGTGTCCCGATAGCCTGTGGGCAGTGTGACAGCTGCAGAGGGGCTGTCCTGTGTGCTCTGTGCTAATGCAGACATCAGGGCCAGCTGCATTTACTACTCGGTGTGGGGAAAATGTCCTCAGATCTCCTGTAAGCAGCCAGGAGGGACCAACTGGAACTCACCAGTCTCAAAGTGCTTTGGTGTTATCAGATTGGTAGAGTTTCAAACAACCTTGTGATTTCTCTGTCCCAGTGGTTTCCAAACATTTTGAACCTCCAGATTGCTGACTACCTTAAAAACGACACAGAAACCAGACCAGCTTCTCTCATTGTCCATCACTCACCTGCTAATGAATAAACATAGAAATGTTTCTGTCTGCTGGGATTTCACAGAGCAGCTGCACAACGTTGGCCACCACTTTTCAGGCTGCTGCTGTGTGCGAGGGAAACAGGAGGACAGTGGCAAGTGCTCACTGTCATCACAGACACATTTCCAAGGCTGTCACCAACCTTTGATGCTCTCGGATTGGACTGGATCAGCATCAGGCCCTGAACTTTCCCTTGCATATTCTTCTGGCTGCTGTTACAGACAACTTTGTAGAGCATTAATGTATTCTCATTTAAATTTTATCTTAGGGCCACATTTTGTCATACAACACTGGTGTAATGTCAGCTTGCTGCCTTCCTGTCAAGCACAAATCTGCTAGTTTTCAAAACCAGTGGTGAAGGCAGTCATATGAATAAGGAAGTTCTGCCCCCAGTAACTGCAATGGTAAATAACATCTTGTCTCTCTAATGTGAGTATTACTTAATCAAAAGGTTTGCATTTAGGCTCTGCTAGTCTTACTGTAAAGCTTAAAACACATGGCCCTAAACCCAGCAATTCCAGAAGTTTTTGTACTCTAACACCGTGAGACACTGTACAAGGGGAATGAACAGAATTCTCGCCATAGCTTTCGTGCTGATCCACTGAAATCTGCAGGAAGATTTCCCTCACACCCCAAAACTTTGGAACTGGCACATAATGTCAGATTTCAAGAGGTTAGTAGCAGGGGACTATAAAAAGGGAAGAGATTGCAATATGCTTGAAGCAAAATTCACATCATACAAAGCTGCAGTCTTAAATACCACCTGTCTTCCCAGGAGTGCTCCTTCTTTGGAGATATTTGGCTGAATAACTGGCAGCTACTGTGAAGGAATCTTTCCCCCAGCTGATGTAAATTTTGGGTTTGTGGGGCCAAGTCCTGTGTAGTTACACCTGGCTATAGTCAAGGTAATTGCACATCACCAAGTTACTCAGTTATCCACAGTATCTTTTTCCCGTGATTGTAGCCCATTTTTGTTCTCAAGCAGAATATTAATTTAGCCTAGTTCTTGTATTGTTCTGAGAAAAGACAAGAACAAAATCAAAGCAAAATGGGACAATGGTAAAGCAAGAGCCTTATTTATCCAACCTTCTCCATTATGACTACTGAGAGTAGGTACAGCTTGTTATATTTTCTCACATTAGCATGCAAGGTTATTAAATTGCTGCATTAGCCTAATAAAAACTAGTGTTAATGCAATAAAAAGAAAAGTCCCACTTTACTGCATTAATCAATACAAGGGGAGCTGTAATACACTGAGCCAGTTTGGCAGGGAACACTAAGTCTGGAAAAGCAACTAGCAATACAATGTGATTATAGTAGATTAAAAATTACAAATGACAAATCATAGCCCTAATGAAGTCTGAGAAAAACTTGTCAGATCTTGGAAAAGGAAGAAAGGCTTTTGGACATTTCTGGAACATTTACAGGCTACATCCAACCACCATGTGTGTCCACACTGGAGTATTTTATGTACAGGATGCTGTAAGAATGGTCCAGTGAATGAGATCTGTAATGCTACAAGGTAAAGCATAAAATGACATGAGATGCATGTAAGTGTTTTGCTTCTAGCAGCTCAGAATCAGGTTTTGATCGATTCATATACTGAAAAATGAAGTTCCATATATCAGAACTCTGCTATGAGAAATAAAGATTAAAATATTTCTCATTTTTTAAAGTGTTAATGACTAGACAACAATGTTCTGTCAAAGGACTGGAGAAGAATAAAAGCTGAGACATAAATATACATATATTATTATTTTGCTTTTGGGGGGGTTGGAAGGAGTTGAGTTTTATTATTTATTTCTCTCCTAGATGACATGACAACTACATCATGAACTCCAACATCATTAAGCAAGCTGGGAGGGCAGATGAACCCAACCTACTTGAAGGAGAAGCATATTCAGGAGTAGATTTGCGTGGAGGTCCCCATCCTCTCATGTTGTATGCTGAGACACGGACATAATACCTCTGGCCCTGCAAATGGAAACAACGAGTCAAAACTATCACTGGATTCAAAATCTTGGCTGTAACAACTGCAAAGCAGTCCCTCACAAAGATTTTTTTCAGTGAGAAACTTAAATAGCTTTAATAATTTAAATGCACCATGATAGATTGAAACATACTACAAAGATTTGAGGACAAGGTTTGAGACCCAGTTCTGTTTGGTGTAAAAGAGATATACAAAGAGATATAAACAAAAAAGAGATATAAACAAAAATGAGAATGATTGATAGCAACATGTGCATTCCTGGAAGGAGAAGAGACAGTTGTTATTTGAGGTATGGGTCATCAGAGTCAGGTCTAGATTTCTCAGGAGTCTTTGATCTGCACTGATTATCCCATGATCCAGAAAACAGCAGCTTTTGCTCCAGTCTCTCCCAATTTCTCCTGAGAATGATAACTCAAAAAATGGTTCATGCTGTCTATCCTTTGTGACTTCTGGATTATGGCTACTGGACATATTGTGCTCAATCACTGGAACATGTTGCGACAAGAAAGGCTCTGCAGTGATTTCCAAGGGGCGGTGATGCAAATTCTCGTGTCTTTGTATCACTGTGGGGACTAGGCCATCAAGGTGTAAATGAGTCCTCTGGTACTCACCATTCTGAGACCTGTGATGGAGCACCTCAAAGAGTGAAGATTATCCATAATTATTTCACCAGACAAAGGAGAAAAGTCTTCTGAAGAGCTCCATTCCACTAGGAAACAAGTAACATGAGAAAATCAAATCCGGTACCAGTCCAAGCAAAGAAGCCAAAGGACTTGAATCACTTCACAGGTTAACTTTTCTCCTAGCAGTTTCCCAGTCCATGTGGATACTAAAAGTCATGTTAAACAATAATGTTTAGCAACTACACAGTAATTAAATCATATCTCTGTGTATGGGACACAAAACCAAAATATTGTTCAAAAGCTTTTCAGGAAAGAATGCTTAAAAATAGACTGCAATACAAATTACTTTGAGTCACCAGTGCCCTCATTTAAACAATTTCCTTTTAAAGAAAGAGAAGTAGTGGAAAAGAGAAAGTGAAGGAATTGGACCTGTTAATGCCACTTGGCAGTTTATACATCCTAACCAACAAAAAGCAGTGGCTTGCATTGGATCTGCATAGGTGGGCATGGGCATCGTCCTTCTGGCTCCTCAGGCCCCCAAAACTTTCATCACCTACCTTTGGCTAATTTGGATAGAAATATTCACTTTGGACCCGACACTCACTGGAGACTCATGGTTGGTTTCAGTGGGTTCTGGCTCTCCTGGCCAGGCCTGCTGCTGCTCTGGTCACTGCAACTTCTCTGGGACAGCAACCCTTGGGAGAGTGACTGAGTGCTCATCCTGTCACGAGGTCCTGAGGGTGCACCCCTGAGTGCCCCCTGGTCCCACCACCATCCCATCATTTGCTGGCTGCCAGGCTGAGGCTCAGCTGTGCTTCTCCTTATGCAGCCAGCAATGCCAGCATTTTGCTTTTTTTTAGCTCAGCTGGTGGTGGCTGAGCCCCATGAAACTGAAAACACAGGAATATGATATTAGCCTGTGGATCAGGTTATGGTTATCATGGTTGAGAATCCCCCTTTTAAAGGATATTTACCTAACAAGATGGTGTACTCAAAGTTACTCAAAACTTAATTTTCAAATATATTCCTTTAAAAACCTCACTTTTGGAAAAAAAAACCCATCCCCCAGTTTCAATAAAAATTTCCATAACTGAAAAATAAATATTTTTTCAACAGCTGTGTTGGAATAGTGCCTTCTCTTTCCCCTCATTTCAAAGTATATCTGTCATAAAGAAACTCATAACAAGTTTTGGAATTTTCTTGCTTACTTATAATTTTAACAAACTTTTTTCCTCCCATGATTTTACCAACTCAAATGAGAAGAAGATGACATGATACAGCTTTAAAGAAATGCAAATCAATTGAAAAAATTTATCACTTAGTTTTATATCTCCTGCTCTGCATTTCCAGATTTCAGCTATCTACTGTAATGGTCATCTAAAAATAATACATAATATTCTGCTATACTGATTCACTGGATTAGAAACCTCCTAGGAGGATGTGGATACCAGTTTTCCTATTTTACAGATGTGAAAATGAAGCAAGGAGAGGCAGAGTACCTTGTTCAGTCAACAGACCCCAAAACAAGGGGCCAAATCCATGTATTAGGCCAGTGCTGCTCCCACTGCCTGGCTTTGTGGGGTATCTGCAGCTCTTCCTGGTACCAATACAAAGCTACTCTCCTGCAGTCTTTCCCTGGTGACAAATCTGGACCTAAAAATTATGTAATTTGTGCATGAGCAACCCATCATGAAGATTTAGCTACATCTTTGCCTCCATTGTAAGAGAGAGTGCTGGGAGAGAGCAAACAGAAGTTACCAACCATTTGTGTCACGCTAAAGTCCTTGGGACTTTAAGAAAGAACAAAAGGCTGCCTCACCTCAGCACGTAAATGCTGAATTATAAACACGCTCAAGTATAGAAAGCTGAGGATGAAGAGGGTCCTTTATAAGAGTCCAGGAACAGGAGCTGGTCTTGTAGACTGCACCAACTGTGCTGTAAAGACCTGAAAGCTGTTGGGTGAATTAAGGATGGAGCATGTTCCAGTCCTGTTATGAACACCCCAAAGGGCTGCTTTGTTGTGAACGCTGAATGTCTTTGCTGTTGCGGCTTTCCATCTGACACTTCATGTTATGTCAGAGCAGGGCTTTTTTGTGTGTTTAATATATTGGTGACTATGTGTTTTAATGAAGGTGCCCTGTATTCCAGAGCTAGCAAATGCACGATGTGTTGCTGCGGTCGCCAAGATAAGTAGTAATTTTTAAATAAACAGCAGTATAAACAGTTACATAAAACTCATGTAAATTGCTGGCACATAATTTTAGACTGGCTTAAGTTATGTAACTTACTTGTGGCCAAGGTTTTTTTTCTTTTTTTTTTTAATACTCAATTCACTCACTTTAAAATAAAGGGAGAAGTTTATTTTCACCTGTTTCTTTTCCACTCACAACCTTTCTGTTATACTGAGCATGCCTTTAACATCTTATCAGAGAGATGGACAGACAGATAAAAGGCAAAGGGAAGGCACAAAACACCTCCTGACCCTATTATAGATTTGTGGAGGTTTCGCTCCCTGGGGGGAGGGGCCCTGGGATGGGAATATGATCTGGGACATACAGGGTTTTTCCCTGTTCATATGTACCCCAGTCCTGTTCCTCACTGGCCATTTCAAATGTACCCCTCCCTGAGAATCCTGTACTTAGGTTGGCGTTCCCATGATTCCTGGGGAGTCTAGCTGTAGTCTGTGCTGGAGCCCCCAGCCACGAGGCTGGGAGAGAAATAAAACATCTCTGAACATCTATCAAAAATATTGTTCCTGATTCTTTCCATGGACAAATCTGTCTCCTGGGAGGGTTGCAGGAGACCCCACTGCAACAGATGGTGGAGAATGCAGGCATTCTATCGATCCCCTGGAACCCCTGGAGACAGCTTAAGAGGAGCAGCAAGGAATCCAGAAGATCAAAAAACTCAGTGAGTAAAAGTTCC
>VYZQ01067352.1:96363-106421 GCA_013400655.1 Mystacornis crossleyi | reverse complement strand
ATTCACACCAATGGGTTCTGTGGACTGCTCTTGGACAACTAATTTGCAGTTGTTAAAGTCAATACATATTCAATAAATCCTTTGTAACATAGCAACTGCTATCCTTAGGTATAGTTTTCTCTTTGTAGCAGTCTAGATAACACACTAGACACAAGAAAACAGCAAGTCCAGCAAATTTTGCTGTTTGGCCAGAAGAAAAAGCCGCTCTGAAGAAAACAAGTTCATATCCAGGCAAGGAGAGCTTGCACAGTTAGATCTGGATGAGAGTCTGGGTTTTAAACAATCCCATTTTTCAGAGTTCTTTGTATTTGGACAGCTGTTTCTGACCTTTTCTGATTCTCCCACATGGGAACATACTGTCCATTGATTCATGAGGAAAAGGTGCTGTAGCAAGCAGCTTAACAGTAGGCAGAGAGTGACCAGTGTAATGTACAGGCTGAGATCTTAAAGTCTGAGAGAAGCAGCTTGGCCTCTGCTGAGTCGCTGAAGTCCTCCTCTTGGGCTGTGACCTCTTTTCTGGCCCAAACATCATTGCAGGTTTAGGTGGATTCCTAGTCTCCATGCCTTCCTTGCCACTGGACCTCTCTCTTGGTCTGAATTTCTCAAGTGTTTTGAGAGCCGCCTTCTCTGCAGCCTCTACCATCTGGAATAGCTTCACTGTGGCGCTCCGCCTCATTGACTCTCTTCTTCATTTCAAATCTCAGTTGACCATTTATCTTTTCTACCTTGCCAATTTCTTTTAATTTCCCTGTCCATCTGCTTCATCTATTTAACTCAGTGAAAGCTTTTAGATTACATTTTTTATAGTAGATGCATGGGGAAATGGTACTGTATTACATATGAACAGCTTCCCAAGCTTGAGCAAGAATGCTGTTAGCATCCGCTGAAAAATCCTACATCTTCCCTATGTGCTCAGTGTTATACTTCACAAAGTTAGAGGGGGATGTTGAGCTTGTGCTGACAGCCAAAAAAAATATACCTGCTTTCCTAGGGCTGCAGCAAGTAGAGAAGCCCAGAAAGAAATAATTTACGGAGTATTTCTCCATCACAAAGAGGCAGTTTTTGTAGTGTTATTAAGCGTTTGAAAGCCAAATACAAAATTCCAACAGCGTTACATATTCCAACTTACTCCAAGTGACCTTAAAGTCACTCCTAAACCACTTCATGCACGTGTGAACTTGAATCCCTCTTCACAGACTGTTAATGCTGTTAACAGTTTCAGCTATTTACAGGAAAACATTGCCTTTCAGCACCAGAATCTTAAAGTATCATTTCACTGTAGTTAAAAAAATCCAATTAAAAAANTTTTGGTCAGGTTGTTTATTCCCTTGATATTTCAATCTAGTACAAGACTGGGATAATTGTTATGGCATTCTCCAAATAATGCTGCCTGCACCCCATTGTGCTTGAGACCACCATCTTGTGACCTCCTGTGGAGTGTCTCACTTCAGTAATGAATTTCACTAAATTTCCTGTGATAGTCTCCCATAACAAGAAAGCCAGATTCTGTGCTCTTTTTCTGAGTGTTCCATTTCCAAGGACACAATAATTACCTCAATGAAGTCAAATGAAAATTTCCATCAACTTCACGTAGTCACAATGGCTCCTTGTGCATCAAGCAACCTCTGTTACTTTGCATTCAAGTCACTTCAGGAACAAAAAAATTTTTTACAGCAATATTATGGTTGTCATAAACGGTACCTCAAAAGCAACTCTTTTTACTTTTCTAGACTTGGGAAATGGTGTGAGTTTTAGTTGACATCCCAGGGAGCTGTGAGAATTCTCAGGAACTTGCAGGATTTAGCCCTAATAGTATTTACAGTAATTAAGCACACTAATTAAATAACAAAACAACTAATGACAAATTGAGTCAATGCCAAATAAAGGAGTCAAATAAATGCTTAATTAAAGATGCTAATAAAATCCCCTTTAGCCTTTACAGTCCACTCCCTAGGGCTAAAGATGACTTTCTACCTCAGAAATCTTTATAGCCCTTTACAACACCAGTCTCTAGGGTTACTGCCTTTTTTAACCTCTGAATTAAATGCTTGTTAGCTAAGCACTGTGTAAACCCATTTAAAACTATCAAAATAATTAAGTTGGATCCAGAACACTCTGTGTCTTCCAGATATGATACACCATGATATTCCCATCTGCATGGATGTTTCCTTTCACTAGACTATGCAAGGTTGTGTCTAACTGAGCACCTGGGCAGCAGGACAACTGCCTGACCATCAGAGTCCTTAAGCCAATGGCACAAACCACTGCTTAAATTGAGACTGAGTACCTTGTAGAGCTGAAGTCAAAATGAGAAAGAGCACAGCCATAATGTAGCCCAGTTTAAGTAGAGTAAGACAGCTGTTTTCTAATTCATTATTGATCCCGTTAAGCTCTCTTATTTATCACCAAAGTAAAGCTTAGCAATAAAAATGTATTTTAAAAAATAAATATGTTGGAGAATAGAGCTGCCGTAAAAAGATGGCCATTAAGCAGCACTCAGAGAGGAGAGAGTTCTTTAAGTTAGTATTCAATATTTCTTTCATGTGCCAGGATTCTCTGTCTCACCCTGGCAGATAGCCTCATTAGATATTTCTCTCCTTACCTGAACTTATAGCTTTTTATATTTTGTGTCAATAGTGATAAAACAAACGCTTATGAGAGTAGAAAATGAAGAGTAATTTCTCAGCCTTTCATAGAAGGTTTGCAGAGGAACATTTGAGCAGTCACATCACCCGGTACCCAAGGTATAGTGCACAGCAGCCCTTTCCGCTTTTATCTGTAATGTTGTTTTGTGATGGGGTTGTTGTCTTTGGGGTTGCCAGCGGTTAGTCAGTCTCAAAGTTTTCCTTTCTCCCTCTGATGTATTACAGCATTTCACATTATCTCATCTAACACACCAGTGTGATTTTAGATAACACTGCATGTGTTTAACATCAGAAGAAGCTCTGAGCCCAGCTTGGGTATCTCTTATCAGCTTTGGTACTATCCAGCTCAGAATCTGGGGTAGATGGAAGGAAATGGGATGTCAGTGAGAAGGAAAGGATTTCTTATGCTTGTAGGAACTGCCTCTGTACTATTTGCTGGTAAAAGAAAGCAGATTGTGCAGCCTATGAGGAAATTATTACACTGATCCGAGTCATATAATTTGGATTCTGCTGAAAATATTAACAACATGTATCCTATATGCCACATTTAGTTGTGGGGGAGGGTGACAAGTGGAAATGGAGAAAGAACTAATTCACAGGCCAGTGCTGCTTGCAGTGTGCTAAATTATCTGTTGGATAACTGACTACTTGCAAATACTGCAAATAACTTGCATTTATCCCTTTGGAAACCCAAGAGAAAATGCTTACATAGATGGCAAGTTAAGAAGTATGAAAACAAGTGAACATAAAAGAAGCTTAAGAAAAAAAGTGCTAAAACAAAACACGAAACCCTGAAGTGTGAGAACGATAGAATTAGAATTAACAGCCTTAACTGAAACAGACTTGCTCTAACCACTGATCTTTCTAAACTGCACCACTCTACATCTTCCAATTATGTCCGCATGCTGCTTCCCATCAAGAATAAAGAAAAAATCCAACCCTCCAGGCAACGGTATTTGCAATGATTCATCACATCATGTAATAGTGTACTTCAGTGTCAAATTGGCGTTATGCTAAGTCACGCTCTGACCCATCAAAGATACTTCTATTTCCTCGTCCTTGTTTGCTCCTGGCCTTTAAAATATCATCTCTTTCTTTGTTGATAACTTCAGTAACTTTAATTGGCTCTTATTTTGTGTCACACTCGCATTTGTATTTCCCACTGTTATCCTTCAGCACTTATTACAGCATTTGGATTGGGATTTTTTAGTCACTATATTATGTCTGTATTTTTCAGACTTTAAGAAGGGCCCCAAATCTCCTCCAGTAATTTTTAAACTCTTAGCAACTCTTCAGAGAAAATATGCTACTTATGCCTATCGCCTTTTATTGTTTATATCCTTAGACCATTGTGACTACAACAGTAGGACTGTAGAGCATTTTAAAACCCTGTTATTTTTGTTAAAGACACCATGAAAGACTGAGAACAAAAATAGAGCTCTGAGTCACGGTTTGTATCTGCTAAAAAAATATTTACCTTAATTTCTCTCAAAGTTTGTAAAGTAAAAGAACAGCAGCAGATCTCTGCCAGAAATTTGTTTTGCCAGAAAAGAAACATGGGGATCATTGAAAAGCTCAAAAGCAAGGGATTCTTCTGGAGTACTGTGTCCCTATCTGTAAGAGTTTTGTCCTTGGTTGTTTGAGATACAATTCTGCAGAGTGAAGTGGGGAGTTCAAAGCCAAACAGAGACAAAGCTGATGAAAACAGAGCATCTGCAAGCCTTCCTTAAGAGACTTGCTAATATTTGTCTGTGTGTGTATCTCTCTGTCCTTTGTTATTGCTGTTGATGATAATAGCGATGTCTGTTGAGGTACAAGCATCTTCACATCCCTGGAGTTAAAAGGGCTCCTTTTTTTTACACAGCCTCAAGAGAAGTTGAAATAAAATTCCAAATCCTAAGTCTTTGAGCAATTATCTGAATTGTTCTCAGTATCATGCAGTATTTCCATGGCTAACTTGAAGAAGTGTTCTGTTATCACTCCAGGAAGTAGCCTAGAAGGGAAATGTTACTCTGTAATACACAAGATACTGTCTGGCATAGCTGTACTGAGATGAAGAAGGGGAAAAAAAATCACTGTTGGGTTCAACAGTGCTTTAAAGAAGCAAAATGATTTCAATCTGAGCAAAATGTCATGGTTGTTCCCAGAAGTGTCACAACACAGGAACATGGGAGTACAAGATAAAGCTCTGCTGAAAATTGTTATGTCTCTTGATAGCTTTAGTCAGCTGTGGCAGGGAAAACAAAAGCATTTCTTGCTGTGTTGCAGAAATGTATAGTGGGCAGTAATAAAGGAATAAATCTAGGAAGTCACACTGACATAACAATGCAATGCAAATTTCATTTGTTTCAGTAAAAGCATAACGAATTCTCTGTATCCTATAATAATTGTGGTTATTTTGTGGCAGTAAGTCAAGATTCTTCTGTTGAAGAATAAGTTGCAATAGTTTGAAAGGTGGAAAATTTATCATCACTGCATAAGAATATGAAGATTAAATTAAGCTTTGGGAATAAAAGAAGCAAAAATAATGTCTTTAGTTTCAAAAAGTTTGATTTGAATTAATGGCATAGATTAGTTGAATATTTTACTGGAAAAAGGAGAAATTAGAAGTTGAGAAGGACCTATTCAACAAATGCGGGTGTGCAACCATTATTTTCATAATGGAAGTAATTTTTATTTCTGAAATTCAGGACCTCAGTGAGATCTCACCTACGTGCAGTTCAGTACAACAATCAAGACTTGGAAAACATTACTTTAAACAGAGGAGATACAGATTAGTGCTAATAATCTAAATTTGATACATCTACAAAGAAAATGGTTAAAATGCCCTGAACGGGGTCAGGGAAAGTTTGCCAGATTTTAGCTAGTCTGATTTCTCAAGGATGTGACATGGAGTTGTTCTGTTTAATGTTGGTGTGTTAGTTGGTACATTTGTTAAAACTATTGTTAGGGCTTTGCGAGGTATGGTAGTGTGAGAAATTTTCTGATGGGACTGTCCTAAAGATATCATCAGTACAGAGGAGGAACTGGGTCTTTTTCAGCAATAACCAGGTGACCTAGCTGATAATGATAAAAGTAAACCTTAAATAGTAAGGTAAAAGCAGAATATCCTGTATCATGGGAGATCCTTAGTCAGATATTATTAAGGATGAGAAGAATGTGCATCCAGTAGTTGCTCACAGAGCAATAAGGAGCTACTCCTAATATGATGGCATTAAAAAGGCAAAAGCAATTCTAAAATACTTTAGACAAGTCATTTCTATGAGAGCTAGCAATGCCAGGGAATATCTCACTGGTTCATCTGGAACACTGTGGGTGTCATTCTGTGCACCTGCATATTGAAAAAAAAATTTAATCTTAATTAAAGAAGGAGATAAAAATAGTGAATAAAAAGAATGTCATATGTTTGTATGAATTAATTGAGAAACAATTATTAAAGCACATTTAAAGTTAGAAAAGAAAGAGGTTACAAGAAAATGTGTATAAATTATTGCCATTGAATAAAAGTATGAAGTTTAAAAATCATAAAATTGGAGTTCCAGGTTATCCTCCTGTCAAAAGAAAAAGAACCATTAATATTGTTAAGGTAAAGCTCTAATAGTTTGTTAATGGGTTGGAATCAGCAGCAGGTGCTTGGCCTAGATGGAAATTGTGGGTGTATCTATTGTAACATTTTACTTGGAACCAGAAATGCACTTTTTGAAGCGGCCGCTGCAGCATCCCTGTGGCTGTGCTTTGTCCCCGTAGAGCAGTCTCACTCTGCACTGTTTCCTTGCAGCTGAGGCTGAACTGGAAGCTGCAGTCTGGAACTGCATTTGGTGCTGCATCTGCTGATGGCTTCTCAGTTGACAGAACCAGGCTAGAGCTGCTAGGAAGTAAAATCCTGGGAAATGCATATGCTACAGATTTCAGGCTCTTAGCACAGCTGTATCACTGTCTCTATCTGCTCCTGTTCCTGTAACTTGACTGAAAAGGAAAAATGCTGAATTTATGATTTAGTTTCTGTTAGATTTCTTACTCATCATTCAGAAAGCAAAAAAAATAATACCACAGAAATTAATTTGACATTTATATATATGATGTCAGTGGTTTACTGGTGTTTGAAAAGTAGGAAAAGGACTGAAGTCTTTAATGCCTTCTAGGAAGAATCATCTGTATATATATTTGTGCACACACACCACACATACGGATATATACACATTTACCTGCTCAGGATCTTGCAAAGCAGAGTCCTATATTACACTGTAAATGCTATAAAAGAACTGAGCATTCATGCAATCTTATTTATAGCTTTTTCTTTTGCTTGCACTGTTTACTGCATGCCAGTGTACTATCTTAATTACAAGGATTTAGCCCTCCCTACATTAAGAGAAAACAACCAATATAGTCTTGGATCCCAACTAGCCTATTAACCTCCAGAATAAAATAATTTGCCTAATGTTGTAAGAAAATTAGAGCAAAATTAGGCAGCCTGTGGCTAGCTATGGACACATGGTCCACAGAGATAAAGAAAATCACCGTACACAGATGTATAGCCTGAAAGGTTGGTGTTTATGGACAGCCTGGTCACATGATCTGCGCGTAAACATCTCACTGTCTTAATTTTCCAAGGTACACACAGTAATTGTAAAAGTAGTGATTTATCTAGCTAGATAAGAGAAAAAAAAAAGCCTGCTGTGTCAACACCTTTAAGAAAACCAGCTGAGTTATTTTCTAGGGAGAGTGCACACACGTCTCACGTACACGGGGAACGTTTGCTCTAAGGTTGCTAATGTTCAGTAAGTATTTTACTGCTGATGCCTGAGAATGCTGGGAGACTGCAAAATGTGAGAAGTCTGTGAGGAGCAGTTATATACATCCGATAAAACTTCACTCTTCCAAAATTTAACTGCCACGTAATGCCTTTTCAACCATTTCTAAACAAGGAGCACTGTGCAAGCATTCCCATCCCGAGGTCGGTGCTGTTAATATTGGACAGGTACAACAGGCTTTTAACAGGGGTACCCAGAGCAGGGGGAGGCCAGCTGGAGGGTTCTACTTTGGATCAATCCATTGCAGAGCTTCTGTTCCTCCCACTCTCATGCTGGGCTTGCTTTCTGCAAATTCCTCAGGCTGCCTGGCTCCCCAAACCAGGGATCCACCCATCTTCTTTGTTACCATTGAACAAACAGCTTCTGCAAACTGAGGCCTTGCAGCATCACATAGCTGAATACACAAGTGCTCTTGGTGGCCCCAAAAGTTTCTGATGAGGTTTTGTTCAATATAGGTGGACAAGTAAATCGAAGTAGTAGGGCAGCTAGACAATTTATCCCCTGCAATGTCTATAATTCCTTCTAAGAGGAGCCTTGTGTTTCTGTCAACAATTGATTTTAAGCATTATTTCTGTCTTGAAGAGAAATTATCAGACTTCACGCTTCTTCTGGGAAGAAGGCAGTAACACAGGCAACCACAGATGACTTATTTTTAGTAAAAGTTTCCTGGCTCATTCAGATACTGTTCAGTTTTGTTAGTGTTGTTGCTGTTGTTTTCTTTTTTCAAAGAATCAAAGCCTGTAGCATTTAACTCGCTTGCTTTCAACTCTGATGTGTTAAAAGTGCTCTGGGTTTGATGGAATATGGATGGAATATGGACAGTGCTGTGTTGTGCTATTTTTAATTCTTCTCTTTCTATTTGGGCTATTTCACACTTTTGTGATGGGCAAATAATTTGCTGAGGATTGCTGAATACTGTAATGGTAATCTGCATTCAGTTTCCCAAGTATTTACAAGTATTAATTGTAATGAAAAGTATTCAGCTGCCAGAGCTCCCAGAGCTCTCATCTAACTCTGTCAGAGTTGGGGACTGTGGCTTGCACTGCAGCACCAAGGCACGCTCTGTGTTAATAACCAAGGTTGCTGTAGAAGGTCATTAACAGACTTCATAAAGTCACTAGAGTTTTCCTTTCTTTTCTCACCTCCAGGCAAGATGGCAATTGGCTTTTCTCTGCTATTTGCAGTTGAGAGAGCCCTGTGATAAGGATATTTTGTTGTACAGGGGACCATTTAGAGAAGGTAGTTGGATACCACCACACGACAGGGTCAACACTGACTATTTTAGAGCTTCGATTCAGAGCCAGGTTATGTTCACAAGACCAGGGAAAAGTGATAAATGAGTAATTTTGAATCCTGAAGAGCATTCTAGCAGGTCACTGACTGAATATAGAGTTCATTCATGCATCTTCTGTAACTCAGTCACAGCAGGGCTTGGAAATTTGAGTACTTAATAAATGCTTCTAGTATTTAAGGAATCATTTTCTTCTTTGTCAAATAAGCATTCTACACTCATACACTACATTTTGGCACCTTAACAGTATTTTGGAGGCTTGTAAGTGCTTTGAATTGTTGATTTGATAAGAACTATGTGTTTACTCCTCAGAATTACTCCTCAGTGTGGTAAACATTACAACAAAATGAGAAAAGATCCTGTTTGTGACTGAAGACAATTTTCATGACTGAAGCACACAGCCCAGATTTATCCCTTAGCTAGATTTGACTTAGTAAAAGAATGACAGATGTGTCCTGCCGGGATTCCTCTTGGTGGTTCTTAACTCTGGGGTCTAATGTTTATCTTCCCTGCCTTCATAGTTGCTGAAGTATGTAGATGGATGTAGAGAAGGGCTGAAGATCATGGGTTATGCTCTGTTTTCATCCTGAATACCAAATGAAGCCTGTTTTACATAGCTTGGCATTGAACAAAGAAGTAAATATCTGTCATAAAATCTGTAGTGGGGGGAATATTGCTCTTCCTTACCTCCCAGCAGCAGGGACATCTCCTCCTATAGGCAGAGCACGTTTTCGCCTTGTCCATTTCAAAACCAGTATGAACCAGTAAACCACCTCTGAGACTAGTCTTCACTGGCTTTAGAAGTTCCACATTACTTTATTTTTCTTTGGCAGATTCCACTAAATCGGTTCAAATGCACTAAATTCAGATATTCTAAGACTACACCTAAAAAGTGATATGTACCAACCTGTTATGATTGTGCAGACAGTTTCTGAGAATAATTAAAACCAAACATAGGTTTCAAATGCTCCCCAAGTACATTTTGTAACTGCTAAAATTTAATGAAATAGCAAGAAATAAATCTTTTCATATCTGTATTTTCAACACTGTAGTGGTTTGATTCGCATTTTCCCCTTTCTGTGAGATAAGAACAGGGAGGAATACAAAGCAGGCACCAAACTTTAAATAATATAATGAAGTTTATTACTACAACTAAAAGTAAAATGGAATAAAAAGGAATTAAAGCAAATTAAGCCCCCTTTTTCTCCAGCACCTCCTCCATCCACCTGTAATATAAAGACACAAGCTTAAAATCAATTCAGCCAGTTTGCCCCTCTATAACAATCTTATGTCAGTCCATTGAGTGAGAGA
>VYZQ01067352.1:70750-96213 GCA_013400655.1 Mystacornis crossleyi | reverse complement strand
CCACACTGCCTGGGGGCACCTGGGGCTGTGGCCCCACCACCCCATGGCCTGGATGCTGGACCCAGCCCGGCCTGCTGGGAGAGGCCCAGGCCCGCACGGGGTCGGGGCTGTAGGTCTGACCCCCCACCCCTGGGGCCGAGGGGAGGAAGGTGAAGGCCATGGCCCCGCGGCAGAGCTGGACCATGGCCCGGCCTGGCCTCCCACCAGGCCTGCACCTGGGCTCGCGTTGGCAGGGCCCAGCCGGGCCCCGCCGGGCCGGCCCAGCCGCCCCCAGGGGGCTGAGCGGGCCCTCTGTTACCTCTGTCTTTGCTGGAAGAGCAAGAGAGATATTCCCACCCTTCATCTCCTTTTAATCTGAATTCACAGGGCGTACCCCTTCTCTAAGTGGCTCAATAGAGCTGTCGATATTCAAATTAGTTAATTGATTGGTTCTGTCCAGTTCTGGAGGAAATTACAGCACCTGTTGCTGCAAACCACTTCCTCCAGGAAACAGAGCCAAAAGGAAGAAAAAACTTGAAGAGCAGGAAGGGGTGTCAACCCATGACAAACACACTCTTCAAAAAATCTCCATACAATACAAAATAAAAATCTATCAATATAATGACCATGTGAGGCAGGTTAGAATTGTTATACACCCTTTGTTCCTTGATAGCCTTCCCGCAAGCCTATTCCCTGCACAAACATGCAAGAGAGTATCCCTAACATGGCAAGCTTCAAATGTAAATGGGAAAAATGCTGATTTCAGGCTTGTGTGTGCACCGAGCTGCTTATGGAGAGACACGTTAACCTCAGCCTGGGCGTATAGAAAGGATGTATGTAATCTCTTCAGGTGTGAGGAGAACCTTAACGGAGCAACCAAGGGAAGTAAGGAAGGCAAAGCTTGGAAACAGGGAAAGAGTTTGAGCTAATTTATTTACTTACCTACTTATGTATAGAAATATAGGTTTATATAAAATGGCCTAGTGCTGGGAGGAGCCAAAACTGAACTTGAATCACTGCTGAAGTAGCAGAAATCCAGAAGCATTTCTTTAAACTTTCAATGAGTCTCTAACTGCATAGGAGAGGTGTACAGGATTTTCTCATCTGATCATGATCAACAAAGTAACTGTGTCAATAAAAATACTTTGGTCCATCTCTGTTAAGATTCTCGACATAATAATAGGTTTCTGGTTTATTGCTTGATATTCTTTCATCTGTTATATAAACAAGTAGTCAAAGACATAGCAAACTGTGACATCCTCCCTTACAAAGATAAATAAGGATCAATCTTTTCTGACATTTTGCCTAATAAAAAAAGCTACAAACAAGGCAGAGTAAGAAAGCAAACAAAAATGTTTTCAAAAGAGAGAATAAGAAATAGGAAAC
This sequence comes from Mystacornis crossleyi, assembly GCA_013400655.1. NCBI lineage: Eukaryota > Metazoa > Chordata > Aves > Passeriformes > Timaliidae > Mystacornis > Mystacornis crossleyi. The sequence continues at coordinate 94,848 of VYZQ01067352.1, read as the reverse complement.
AACTGTCTGGAAAGATATATGTTCCTCATGAAAAAAACTCAACAAACAAAAGAAATGGCTGAAACTGACAGCTCTATTTGAAAGATATTGAAAATATTTATTTTCTTGTGACTTACAACATATAATGTTCTAATTTTCATCCCCTCTGTTCAGTTGCTTGCTTTTGAAACCAAAACTCATCTCAGTACCAGCATTGTGCATTAAAGCAGATGAATTTGCAGATGACTCTTTTTTATATGAAAAGGAACTGAAAAAAGTGAATATTTCTTTCTCAAGGGATTTAAAATCAGCTTTTTATTTCCTAAGGTTTGGTATATATCTTGATAAATGTATGTTAAAAAAGGATTAAAAATAACTTGTGAATATTAATTGATGAATTAAATTCCCATTCTGAAAAACTTTTAAAATTTGGGAGAAAATGGTTGTGTGATTTAAAACTGCCATAGGTACATTTGTGAATGCCTAACAAGAACTCATTTCATAAACCAGTTTAACCTTGCGAGAATTAAGATAATGTTGGTAATAATCTTTTATAAAAGGATTGCTCAGTAGATATTGAAATTAATCTGTCTGCATAGTACTTCTCATTCTCCTGTTTTTCCCTGTTAATATTCTTTTTCCTTTTGGTTGTGAATTCCTCATTTGCTACAGAGCCTTAGGTCGTGTCCCAGTGATGAACTCATTTTCAAAAAATTAAGTAGTACCACACTGTATTATTAAAATTATCATCCTTTTGAGGTAATCACCTAATGTATTTAATCAGTAAAGGTACTGCGTTGCATAATGGGAATTATGCAAACTAATATTTCATGTGGCAAACACTGGAGCATGTGCACAGTTTTTTCTCACATAAGTAAATACATGTACATGTTTGAGGGTTTGCAAAACCTGACATTGTGTCATGGATCTTATCTTGGACTGAATTCCTGCAGATCTTGGATAAGGTAAAACATAGGAATCCACAGGCAGGTTCAATGGCTATTCCTTTTGGAACATAATGAAAGCATTGCTGACTTGACTGAGCCTTGGGAGAAGGGTAGTGACATCCAACCCATGACAAAGCAGGAATTAAAATAACTTCCATCACATCTAGTTGACAAAGTTCCCATTAGAATGATTTAGTACCGGTGACATTTAATTGTTTAATGGATCTTCTAAAGCAGTACAGTTCTCTGATTTTTGTTGTTGTTGTTGGGTTCTTTTTAATTAAAATTTTAATAAATAAATTAGAGAGGGACGAATTCTGAAGAACATTTCCCATCTCCTTTCGTCGGTCTTTGTTATACTGAAATACTGTTTTTTTTTCTAAAAAAATAATTTCAGCATCATCAAATTCCAGACTGGAAAGATATTTACATCAATTTCCACTTTTAAAGTGAGAAAAGTATCTTTTGAGAAGTCCATGAAAAGGAAACCCCATCATATCATGAAAGATACTGGCTTGATCTGTTATAAAAGACCTACCTAATTCTCAAAATGGCATAGAATGCCATTGAATTTGGAGATAAAAGGTAAAATAATGATAAAAGAAAGTACTATTGGCTCTAGATAAACATGCTGCCTCCTTTGAACCAAAATTTAATGCAAATTTGTCTTGATCTCCAAGTTACACAACAAATAAATTTGCCAAGTATGCTTTCTTTTCTTCAATGCTTCAACTAACAGGTTTATACTTCAGCTAGATTTTTCAGTAGAATATAGAATAAGGATTCTGTCATGGAATAGGATGAAATAAAACTTCAATTATTGAAATATATAAAATTAGAAGATTGTACAAGGTACTTTTCCTAAACTTTACTCTGGGCCATTCAATTCTATATGGTGCCCTGGAGATGCACATTAGTCGTTCAGTAGTACAGAAAGACTGTGGAAATAAAGATTCTAAGTTGGTGTGGTGCTTAAGCAAATAATGAACTTCGGGTATGTGAAAAATGCCATTGAACATATGAATATATATTCATGAATATATGGAAGGCAGCTGCAAGTTGTTGCTTTCTTTTTGAACTATAAGTAAGACAAAACCTTATCACACATGCTTGCAAACTTCCTTTTATCCTCAGTGTCTCAGCCTGGATCAGGAACTTCTGGAAAAGAAAAGGACACTTGTTTCTATGCTTCCCCAGTCCATAAGTCCAGAAGTTTTAGAACAGTTAGTTTGATACACGATGAGAGAAACCAGTTTTATATTGTCTTAATCAATTTTCTTCAGAAGCACTAATGACTCATGAGAAAATGCTTTAATTGTACTCTAAAAGGAATTGAAGCAAAATCCTAAGAGAAAAGTATGTAGCAGGTTGAGCACAAGAGGACAGAGTACAGAACTAGATTTCATACACAGTCTACACTTAAAGCTGCCATTACTGAGATAATGATGTCAAGATTATTTGAAAGAGAACCTTTTAAAGGGAAAAAGATGCCAGATGTCTGTGAGGTTTCAGTAAGAACGGGACAACTAACTCCACTTTCTGACTTTGAGAAATTCTTGCAATTATGGAATGCTATGAAGCATTTTTCAAATATATTCTTTAGATGTCTGTCTCTTTGCTTTATTATTGTTTACTGATATCTGTGTAGTAGTTTTAGGCTACTAAAAATGTCTGGTCAATAGAAAACGGCATCTATTGCCACAAGAAGCATTTGAATTGAGAAGTTTCCAAACACCATTACTGTTCTAAGTAAATCAATATAAGTATTTACTGTACAGTTTATATGATCTCTTTGGCAGTGTTTTAGCCACAGTATTGGGTTAAAATTTTTAAAAGCCCTCTGATTTCACTAACGTATTTGTAAATTCACAAATAAACTAATTACAGGTTACAGCAGTGCAGCTATTTTCAAAAAAGGTGGTCTCATGAGGTCTTACTGGCGTGTAGTGAAAATGAGTTGATGATTTACTCTTTCTTCTTCACATTACGTCCTAATGTGTTCCAGTCAAAACAGGTGGTGATTTCTCTGGTTTGCTCTTATGCGTGTGATTGTAACTAAATTGAAGCAGTCAAGTAGGGAGCGTCTCACAGAGGTTGTGCACTGGCTAAATAAAGCTGCCAGGACAAATGGCACACAAGCGTGACTGCAGTCAGCTTTCCCAGCTAGGAAGATATCTGAAGGTCTGCTTGGTTGCCTGATCTCTCTCTCAAGCTTAAAGCTCTGTTTTCTCTATTCAGCAGTCGTATTTTGGAGCTATGCAGGAAAAGGAAAGACTCTTCAGTATTTGGGTACCCACTGACCTTTCCCTAGTTGAGTTGAGAGCTTCAAGGATCAAACTGCTGTTTATGCACGAGGTGTGCAGGAGATAGGGGAAGAACAAAAGTCTCTTTGTACAAACATTAGTCACAATTTCATGTCTGTCAAGTCCTCTGAAAATTGAAGCCGCCCTCCTGTCCAGTATTGCTGCTCAGATGTTTCTGATCACGTCTAGTCTCTTGAGAATTTGCAGTGATCTGAAGGCATCATTTCCTTCTTCCTATGAACTACACTTTGTACGGTTGGAGGTAATGTGTTTTTATCACAACAGAAAATTGCACTTTGATGTTTCAGCCAGTTAGTAGGGTTGTCTACTCATTTCCGTCTTAATGGAGACACAAATGAATAGTCATTTATGGTTATACCCTTGGGCTCAGGCAGATTCAGCAGTGAATTTTCCTGTATGCTTGAATAGCAAATAATTTTTTAATGCAACGGATATCAGTGTCTCAAATATTGGGGGAAATTAGGATGAAAAATGTAAAGAAAATTATTATTAGTCTTACAACTTAATACTTTGATTAAGTTTGATACTTGTATTTGTAACTGATACTTTTGCTTAAGCCAGAGAAAATCCTGGGAGAATGGGTCAAATAAGGTTCTGACTTGAATCCCAGACAGAAATTAGCACATGCTTATACCCTGGTTAAAAAAGCATCATCCAGTGTGTCTTACCTGAAGACTGAATCCTATTTATAATGTCTGGCAACTTTGTATTTGGAAGACACAGAAAAATCCCATGACGATGAATTAATATTTAGTACCTGTAAGTGGCATTTTCCTTTTCATCTCTGTACGTGTCTTTCTAAGCATAGCAGTAGTGGTCTTGCTGTTTAATGTAGTTAAAGCAGTTATTTACATTTGCCTAGTTGGAAGGGGAAGTGCCCCGTAGCTGGTCCATCCCAGACACGTCCTGTTCAAGTCTGGGATACATAGAAGTACTTGAACTTGTCTTCCCATACTCAAACAGAGGCTCAAGAGTTTTTTTGTTGCTAAAGTGCTTTTTGTAGTGTTTGAAAGTGAGAATGCTGGGTTAGGAACATCGTTTTTCGGGGACCAGTGTTACTTACCCTTGTTACACATTTGGACATGAAAAGTACCATAACCTGGAGCTCTCCAGCGAGTTTGTGGCAATACTGTTTTAAACTCTACCGGTCCCATTTGTGAGAATATTTTTGCATAATTCCCTGTATAATTGTAGCTTTTCTAAATTACCTGTTTAATTACATTACAGATGAAATGTCCTGGATGAAATCTTGATTCCAGTAAAAGTATTTATGTTCTTGATAGCAAAATAACCCAGCCCATTTCTGTGAGACCTGAAAGCCTGAAGCTATAAATTAGTCTTAAATAACACTGTGTGATGGAGAAGGAAAAATATGAAAGAATTTGAGCTTCAAATTGGAGACTAACTTTAATGGGTTTTGGGGACAGCATCCAAAAGTCTGTTCTCATGGTATGTTTTTCACTAACTGCTTGGCACAGTATTTCTAGCATAAAATGCTGTTATGGATGGCTTTTGTAGACTTGCGTCTTTAGAAAATTGCATCTGTAGGAGAATTGTGCTGTTTTTCCAAGTCAAAACTAGGATGAAAAACTCTAATTTACAATTTTGGGTTTGCCTTTTTTTTTTTTTTTAATTTTAGAAAACTGGTTTTAACATTTTGTGCAAAATCCTTATGATTCCATGAAATCCATGAAGCAACACTGTCTACCTCAGACCTTTTCTTTAAAGTAAAATGGTATTGTAATTGGTATTGATAGATGCTATTTCTATTCTTTTGCATTAAGCAAACCTGAATCCATACTATCAAAAAGAAGGCAATTAATAAGTTGCTTAGATCAGGCTAAAACAGGCAATGGAAGAAGAAAATGTAATTTCCAGCTTGTGTTTTCATTATTCATTTGGCGTTTGTCTTTAATAAAACATTGCAATACAGAACAAGGTAATACAACTCATTGAGTGCCTTATTATCAAGTATCCTCAAGGCACTTCAAAATAACATCAAAAAGGAGACCAAAAGACAATAGCTCATCTGTATGAGAGGCTTAAAGCTTTTGTTTAAAATGTAATGAGTTGGGGTCCCATCAACTTCAAAAAATTTTTGTTTCGGGCTATGTCTCTCGCTTTCTTTTTTTGGTTTGTGTTTGTTTTGTTTACTGCACTTCACAGGAGGAGTAGTTTCAGAAAGAGCGAGGGAAATAGCTCTTGTAGCGGTGATCTGCTGGGCAGTGTTTGCAGACTTGTGGGAAAAGGAGCTTAGTGGGAGTTCCATGACAGTGCACTGCTGTCTGCACGGGGAAAGGAGGCCTAGGCTGTCACTTACTACAGATTGTTTGTAGAATCTACATTCCAGAGCTGCAGTATACGGTGTATAATTTCATGAGAGCATACAGTTTTAGGGAGTCACCAAATCCAACACTTCTGATAGATGAAAGGCAGCCGCAGGTTAGTGCCACAAGTCCAAGCAGTGGTGAGGCTGAGCATGTAATCTCAACAGGTACAGGTTGGGACAGGTGTAAAATACACAAATACACAGCAGGCCCCACAGATGAACTAAGTATGTAGCATTCACACAGAAATGAACTGTCCCAGCAGGTCCTGATCCCCATCCTGCTGATCAGGATTAAGAGCTGTCCCTTTAGTTGTTGGCACCCCACACACAGGGTCCTCAGTCCGGCTGCTGGCACTTAGACCTGATGTGTATGCATGTACATAGACTAAGGGTTTCCCTCATCCAGGAGAATAGAGTTTAAGAATACAGAACTGACTGCGCAGATCAGGTGCAGGGCATGGCCAAACAAACATGCTGACATGCTTATAAGTAACGTGCTAATAAGTAACTTCCCCCTTTTATCCCCTTATCCTCATTTCCTGCCCTTGTTCTGTAATAAGTGCAATCCCCAAATGGCCTTGCCTGTATCCCATAATGTGCCCCATACCCCTCAGATCCTGAGGTGCTCCAGACAGCCTCTCCCGTAGACCCACGGTGCTGGGCTTCTCAGCTGGATTGCTGGGATTGCTGGCCCAACCCTGGGGGGTGCACAGGCAGGGGCTTGTTCCTCTGGCTGTCCTGGGGGAGGTTCCTCCCCCTGCCAGGTACCTCACTGTATGGGCTGATGTTCCCCTGTGATGGGCCTGGGTGGTGCCAGAGCAGGGTGATTTACAGGCTCCACACCTCTAGTGTAGCTCTACTCCTTTCTACTGTGGGCTGTTTCTCATACAGCCTAACATTAAAGAACTTGTATTTTAGAGATTTATTGGCACTGAACAGGAACACAAATAAGGAGGCAGGGGAGCAAGTCCAAGGTGCCACCCAAATTCATACATCTGTATTAGCTGTACACAGTGCAAAACTGCAAAGCTGTTCAGCCTGTTAGAGTTCCAGGATTAATGATGATGAGTCACTCTCTGCTGCAACTGCTGTCATCACTGCAGCTCAGTTAAAATATGTATAAGCCCTGTTTAAATTAGCTGTGATCTTGCAAAAGTTGCTCACGATGATGGATAAACTCATAACTACTTAACTAATGCTGCTGGTGACCTTGAGTACTGGTGCCACACTGACATAGAAAGGCAGCTAAAATTTTTTGTTGAAGATCGTGCCGTTCTGTGACATCTCCACCGTGTCAGCTGGGGACAACTTCACTGGCTAATGCATTCATTTAGCCACAAATGACATGAAGTGATTTGTGGGTTACCAAGGGCTTAGACCTCGTTTTTCATCGCTCAGGAAAGCTAATATAGAGGCTTTGGCAAACTAATACCACAGAAAGGAAACATCACTGGAATAATTTTAAACATATTTTTATGGAGCAGAAAGCGTGGATAGATTTTCAATAGACTTAGGTCCAGATTGGCAGTGCAATAAATTCTTTACAGTTAGCCAAAGCACAGTGAGGATATAAACCACATTTTACTAGGCACCAGCATATTTAGTCAAAATACTGTTAACATGGGGATTGTAGTGTTTGAAAAAATGAGATCAGAAGACTAATCACTTTCTATTTAATTAATGCCTCAGAAGAAGACAGAAGATTTTGCACCCCTTATGTCAATCTTAATTACTCTTACTCCATTTTAGCCAGAATTTTAAGCTGGACACTGCATTAGATGTCTAACAGAAATCTAATGATAAATGTGGAGGCTGACACTGTCATATGGTTTGGAGAGGGGTAAAATGCCTAACTGCTCTCTATGCTCTTTCTTAGCCAAAATTTCAAGTGCCAATGAGATCAACTGAGGGTACACAGCATAAGTGAATGTAAAGCGTACCAGTGAATTAGTCAGAATGCACAGACCAGAGAATTTTGTTAGTGCCTTTAGCTAAGAGCCTGTCAGAATTTTTTTATTGCAAATTTCCATTCCAGGGCCCTATTATGTAAAAGAAACTCTCTTGGGTAATTTTTAAAATTCAACATAATCCTTTTGACAATATACTTTTCGTGAGTCCAAAAAGAAGAGAGAAAATTTGAGGTCACTTTGGTGCATGTGCAAACTTAGTTTACTTCATTATGTTTTCCATGACCAGCAGACAACCGTGTGGATGAGACATGTCTGAAACTTAATGAAAAAGCTGCTTTGATTTGCTCTGGGACATAAGGGATAGAGCACATTTTGTCAGGTGAAGCCAAGGGATGAAAGTCAATATGACTCAGTTTTAGGGGAGTCGTGGCTTTTCTGTCCTTCAATTTATCCACCTATAAAATGGAAATAATGGGGAATGGTAAACATACTAGTTTGTGAAGATTTAAAGAGTGTTTAGATAACAGTGTATAAAGTTTGTTGGATTGAAAACAGCAAGGATTTCCATTAATGCAGAAGTACTGCCAGAGGTGGTGCTTTAGCGACAAGGACTTTACTGGCAGTTACCAGCATTGTGTTCCCACAGGACGGCTGCAGGAAAAGGATCTTTTTCAAAGTCAACCATAAACCAGCTCAGAGCAGGCTACTTAGTCTCGAGCTTATCTACCCATTTACTGGTGCCATCTTATCATCAACGAATTTCAAAACCATTTCTAAAAATAGAGGTGGAGCCCATTAAGAAACCTCTCAGAAGCCTTGATACTTATGATGGGTATCTCATCAGATGTGAGTAATGCATCCTTCATTACAAAACTTGTGATGTCATTTTGTATTATATCACTGGCTTCGGACATTCAGCTTCCAGGGTTTTCTTTGAATTAGTGTATTCAGACAGACCTCTTGTAAGCTGATAATGAAGCTGGATTAGTGGAAGACAGTAACAATTTTTTGATGCAGTTTTGTAAAATATTACTTAGGAAATAACTTTGCATTTATCTAGATTACACAAGGCTGAAACAGGCCAGCCACATGAATCAAAATAAAATACTTTGATAAGGTAACATTATGAATCAGCTGTCACCTTGTTCATGAGTTGGATGGGCGGTAGAGAAAGTGGACAATGAGTCATATTTATGAGGCACGTTGCAGGGCAGTATCCTCAAATTATGCAGGACTTGAGACATGTAGTCAGGCGCAGCCTTAAAAATAAGAGAAAAAAATTCAGTTCTGAGAATTGCAGGTAATATTCCCAAACTCTAATTAAATCTTTGTTCTCCCCTATCAGAATTTTTCATGATGTCCAACTAAATGAGTCTCTTTGTAAGTCTTATTTTCCAACTTTCCTTGCTAATTAAGGAATTTCCCAGTAAAGCCTGCTCTTTTTTTGGCAAAGCTGAATGCAGGTTTTCTGGAGCCTGCAAGCTAGAAGGCCCTGTTCCCAGCTGAGAAAGAAGCCAAGGTCTTGCAATGGCATTATCAGATTTATGTACAAAGTCATAATCTCAGTTGAGCAAAGGGTAGTGGTTACTCTCCAAAACAAACAAAAAAATACCTTGGAAAGGACCAACTTGAGAACAGATGCTGTCTAATGATATTGAGGATTTTAGATAAACTTCACTGAAATTTATGTTACTTAAAAATGTGTTTTCTTGTAAAGATGAAAGTGACTAATGCATGGTGTTAATAAAGAGATTGTTCCATATTTACATCTGCATCTGACATTTCCCAGACAGTGCTAGAAAGATGAGATCTATGAACATCTCTGTGCTCTCAACAGAAAAAAGAGCACAGAGCTTGTGGCCGACAGTGGGATGTTGGCTCCTAAAATTGCGAATGTCTCAGGATTTCTCCCATACCAAAGCTGCCAGCAACTAGGACTCTGGCTGCCCTTGGAGCCCCAGATGCCACCTCTGGCCTGACCTTGAGACAATGGGGGGCTGAGTATATTTTCCTGTGGAAAAGGGCCACATTCTTCAACATTCCCAGTTTTAGGAAGGGAGCACCTCACTTTCGTCCAGAGGCACCTGGATGTGAACGGTGGCCATTTTCTGCAGAAAGCAATACTCAGCCCCTCAGTGTCTCGGGGTCAGGTCGGAGGTGGCGTCTGGGGCTCCAAAAGCAGCCAGAGTCCTAATTGCTGTCAGCCTTGGTCTGAGGGAAATCCTGTGACATTTTCTATTTTAGGAGCCAGCACCTCACTTTTGGCTATAGGCGCCTGGAGTGAAGTTGGTAAAATTTTTAAGTTCTGTATTTCTTTTTAAAACCCCTTGCTTAAACAGGAGAGTTTCCTATTGAGGAAAAAAGAGGTAGAGCGTCTCAAAATGGTTGTGCTTTCTTTCAGTATTCCTCTGTTAGCTACACTTAATTCTGTAGCTAGATAGATGGAGGACTGACAAATATTTTAGAATCCTTAAATAATTAATGCACAACCTAACCTCGCTCAGGTTCCTATTTATCAGTCACAGATTTTCAAACTTTATCAGGGTTATCAGTCCCCTGAAGGGCAAGAAATTGTCCCTGTCAGCTTCTTTTATGAATCCAGCCTGACCCTTCTCCTCACACACCTTTCTGCTGTGTTCAGGTGAAGTTCTCCTTTGAAGTGTTTATTTTTGCACCACATTTTCAATTCTTTCAGACCCTAAGGTTCATGTATTGGATCAGTCAAAACTGAAACCTTTAAATTATTGCTTCACTGTAGGTGTGTTTTATATCTCACTGTGCTACAAGAAAAAATTAAAACCCTTGCTCAGCTTTAACTTTGCAGCATAATAGACATTCTACAAATATGATTCTACTCAAATCCCCAAAGTGCACTGTGAACTGAATTAGTGATTTGAAGTTCTCCCATTTAATGTTAAGTATCTTTAGAATTTTGAAGGTACCAGCTGAATGCACTCCATAATAGCTTTTTGAGCCCTGTTCTTAATTTCTGCATATTATGAAGTTTTCACCACATTTTTATCAATTGCTCCTTTTCTTTAGCTCAGCAATATAATAGAGTAATTGAAATAATTCACTAACATGTAACCACTGTGCATTAAAAGATACTAATGATAACACTTCAGACTTATTAAGGAACCTTTTCCTTCCCTTCAGTTACAGGGCTGTACATATTAGATTCAAAGCCTGTTCCAAGTGGGCAATTGTTCCACATTGTGTCCTTAAGTTGCAGAACTTAATATGAATAACTTTACATGCAATTTCTCAATATAAATCCATTTAAATGATTGTGTAATTCAGTGTAACTACATAAAGATGACAATATAGCTGCTTCCCAATTACATAATAGTTACAGAGTAGTCAGTGTTGCAGTTTAAAATGTAATGGATTCTTAATTATTCTACCTCGGAAGAAAGGACACTGATTATAATTTCATTAGGGAGATAGAAATGACTCTGCAAAGGGACGGAATCAGCCACATACATACATGCTCATTTTCTGTTTGCAAAATACCGTTGATTTATCTGTTTTTCCAGGCCAGCTTTGTAGACTAGTACAGCATTTTGAAGTTGCAGCAGTATCCATATCAGAAATGGAGTTTCAAGGCTATTGCCTCATGTTTTTTGTTTGTTTGTTTGTTTGTTTTTGTTGTTTTTTTTTTTTTTTTTTTTTTTTGCACTGATTTGCTGTCCCGGAAGCAAAGTGAAGATAAAGCAGTATTGTTAGGCAAGTCATTTCAGGACAAGTAACAATGTACAGTAACAACAAATAAGCAGCCAGAGTTAAATTTTATCAATTACAAATCCACTCAGTAAGCAAATTGGGCTACCCATACTGCAGTTAATCAACTAATTGTGCAACCTTCTTGTCCCCCTCTCCCATGGGACCCTGCTCCTTCTGCCCTGAGGTCAGAGCACACAGAGCAGAGTGCCCGAGGGCACAGCTACAGCCGTGTTGAGATGGTTTGGCCACCGTATGAGTCGGGGCTCTTGCATTATTTGGCTTTTGATAGAAGTGGAGAGTCAAGCACTGCACATCTGCCCTGCCTGATAGTAGCTTCCTGCAGAAGGGCAGTTTTCCCAGGATCTTCACCACCATTGTAGGAGTTTTTCATTCCATTGACATGATAAATGGAGACTTTTGCCCATGGGATACAATTGTTCTCCATGGTGGACGCTAGGTCAGTTCTGAGGATATTTATTATGTATCCTCAGAATGCTTAGAATAGCATAAAAATATTTTCTGTGTTGTTAGTCTACACTTATAGTGAAAATGTGGCTGTGCTATACCTTTTGATGTGCCACAGTAACTGTTCTCAATAGGATTATTCAGCCATGGACACTGTTCAGATTACAGGACGTTTATTCAAATGGAAGATTTCATTCTACTGTGCAGTCAGGTTTCTGTCTTTCTCTTACTTCCACAACAGAAAATAATTGTAAGGCCACCAGCACAAGGTTAAAAAAAGAGAGTTGTCAGGTGAAACACTCTTCCACGGAAATGAAATACATTTAAACGATAAGTGAACATCCTCAAGGAGAAGTGGCCTTCACAGATGGTTGCCTAGTGATGAGATCATCCAGTGCAAGGCTGACTGATTGGCAGCTCAGATCTGGACGGCTGTAAAAAGTCAAATTTTTTTTTTTTTTTCCAATTTCGGACAGGGAGCTGAGTAGGGACAGTTTTCATTAGCTTAAAGTGAAAGAAACCTTTTGAGTGGCATGGGAATCCTTTCCATCTACATACAGAACCTCGTATAAGAACTCCCTGAAGTGGAGGGGGCCACTATGCTTAGAACACTTTTGTTCTCATTTTTCTAGCTTCTTCATTTACATGACTTTGGAGATTCACACCTCCATGAAGTTTATGTATAAATTGTGCTTCTGCTGCTTAAACACATGATTTACAGTCATCTCCTCACACACAAACACGTGCATGGGAACGACAGCAAGGTGAAGTAGGAGGGAGAGGTTTGAAGTGATTTTTACTGTGGTGGGGAAGGGCAGGTTTTGGAGCTGGATGGCTTGTTGTAGGTGAAAGTGACTCTGTAATTAAGGTCTCCTTGTGTTCGCACATACTTTGTGACCCAAATAAAAATAATTTATAAAAGCATAAACCCCCAAATAACCAGGTGAGTTTTGTTCAGAGAAATTTATTTGTTTTTAAGAGAATGGGAATTTGGCTATTGTCCCAGCTCATAAAATAATCTGGAAGGTCTGTGCCTGCTGACCCTGGTGGTTGCCACTCTGTTTAAACTACTGGAAGTGAAAATGCTTTTTTTTTCATCTGAAGGAGCTTCAAAGTCAAATGCAAAGAAGTTAAACGACCTGGAAAATATTAGATGGTATTTTATTTTGGGTTGAACAAAATGTTTTAGATTGACCACAGGTAAAATTTCTTATTCTTTTCTTCTGAAAAATAAAACAGCCTTACCCCCATATCTAAGCATACTTTTCATAGTAGGGTCTACATCTACATTTTGATGATCTAGAATTACATTTACTGTGATGTATTTAGCTTTGTAGAATCACTGAATGGTTTGGCTTGGAAGGGACTTTTACAGTTCTTCTAGTTTCACCCCCACTGCCGTGGGCTGTCTTCATAGGAGAGGTGTTCTGCTCTCTGGTCATTGTCATAATCCCCCTCTGAACCACTCTAACAAGTCCACGTTCCTCTTATGCTCCTGAGCCCCAGAGCTCAGAACATCACTCTAGGTGATGTATTGAGAATCTTTGGTAAAATACTTTAAGAATAAAGGTGCATCAACGTTGTTTTATTATAGGTTTTATGTGTTCCTGTGGCACACCAGTCTGTAAAAACTGGCAGTGACCCTGAATTCCAGTTAGAGAAATGCAGACTGTTTGATCAGTTTCACTGACGCCTTTTAATTCATGTATATTGCCTTTCTTTTCTTCAATACCTTAGCACCTTAAAAGGTACTACTACTGGTAATAGCCAAAAAGCTTTCACCAATTAAATACATTTTTTGCATGTTAAAAATAATCACAGAATTAAGCAAAACCAACTTATGCAATGTCCATCAAATTGTTTGGTTGCACAGAAACTTCATGAATTGTACTGGCAGACTAAAAAAAAGTCAACCAAAACCAAGCAACAACAAGAAAAACCAAAGATGGAGGGAAAATGTCTCCATTTACCTAATTGAGACATAGAAATCTGATGCCTTGTCACATGAGATATGACTTTATTTGCATATGTGAAAGCTGGTGGAGTTGTCAACTCTGATTATCCAATGAAATTTCTACGTACTTCCTCACAGAACCAGACTACAGTGCTAAACTCTCTTTCACCCGCAATGACTTAGCTTGCCCTCTTTTCTGTCCCAGTTCAGTCTTCAGATGACTGTTGTTGCCCTCTCATCATGTCAGCTCATCTCCTGAATCTTTTATTATGTTTTTGATTCCTGACGATGCTTTCTTCAAGATATCTTGAGTCACTTCCAGACGTGATCTGACCTGTCTGTAGACACATGGTGATGGTATTCAGTAGAGTGCCTGACATGTGGTTGCTGATAACACATATTTATTGCTGTTAGTTCACCAGCATGTCTGAGGCGGACAGAAGTTTTCCATGGAGCAGGCAAATTGCACTGTCTCACCACAGCAAGTTGCTGGTCACTCATCAGAGTGACAAATCCTGCCAATAGACATCCCCTGCTAGCAGCTCTCAAAAGAGGGGTGGCCCTCTAGAGGGCAATAAGACGAGGGCATCGTGTGACACAGAACATCCACGGCTGTAGTGATTCCTGTTTATCATTCCTGTTGCATTAGAATCAGATCTGGAGAAAAAGGTTCTGGCTATCCTGAGCTGTAAAGTGCTGTGACTTTGAAGGCCAGCATGTTTCCAAGTTGTTGTCTAAACATAGACTACAAAGGCAATAGGTTTTTGTAGTTTCAAATTTCTTATTTAATTTTTCTGGCAGTGTAGCTAAGCCAGCTGTTGGACAGCAGTGTGCCGAGTTGGGCTCTTTGCCACATACTGCCTGATATCCCTGAGTGGCACAGAGTACCACATAAGGCAGAAAACGGGCTTAGAGCAACTCAGAGGTGGGACTATCCCTGGACAGGTATCAAACCCACCATTACTGCAATTAGAGAACTAACTGTGGCTGTTCTTGCTGGCAAACTCAGCAGGGGATGAGAACTGTGGTGGGTCTCCGGCCAGTGTTACTGGTGTCACCCCAAGGGCAGTGCTCCCATGTTATACCTGTGCTGCCAGGACAGGTGGAGAAGGGGTTCTGCTTCTTGTTGTGTCATGTTAACATGTAAGCTGTCAGTTGTCAGACAAACTGGAGCAATGAATGTCCTTTCATCCCAGAAACCTTGAAAAGGTATAAACAGTATAAAATCTTGTGTCAGAAGAGTCATTCTTTTTCAAACACATATTCAAGAGCAGTCCTTTCCTTTGGGAGTGGTGTGTTCATTTTTGGGTAGGTGCCCAGACTACTTAAAATAATTTCATCCTTTATTTGCACTTTTGTGCAATTTATTGCTTATCAAAACATTTTTTCATTCAGACAAAAACAGAGGACAAAAATCTGAACCTAAAATGAAGGAAGTCATACTTGGTGAGTGTAATGGTATTTTCTGGTTTAAGCATTTATGAATCACACATAATAATTTATCCAGGACGTAATCAGTACAGTGCAGATATCTGTCACAACCTTTCAGATTCAATAACTTTTTACAGCTGCTTTGCACTCATGGTCACATATTTCAGTGCTTGTCTACTCCATACACTGTACCAAATGAGCACATAGGCAAACAAATCAATATTTGGATATTAAAATGCAGAAAGTGATTTTAATTGAAAATTGTTCATATATTTCAGGCCTGTGTTTTTTTTAAAAAAAACCAACTCTGCTCAAGTACCTTGTGTAGTGGGGAACTTGTGTACAGTAAAGGAGTAATGAGCTTTTCTTGCTCACTGTTTGCTGCTGAAGAACCCCAGTTCCCACCTGCTGGCAGCTAAAAGCCACCTGCAAAGCCCTTGCGAGTGACATACACACGGCACTACATTACATGTGTTTCAGCTGCAGCATAAGATGCAGGGCAAGCCAGCAAATGGTTTTAAGAAATTTTACATTCAGCAGGTGAAACTTGGAAGGGTTTTGTGAGCTCTCAGGACAGGCAGAGAAGGGTCTCGCTGCAAGGCAGATCTCCCGAGCACGGAGCGAGGAAGGCACTGGGGACAGGTCGGCGGTCTGAGAGCCCAAGCAGTTCATAGCTCATCGTTCAGCTGCCAGCTGGGGAAAGGGTGAACACAAAATGAGCACTGTGCAATGGAAACAGTTTTAAATTTTAGGATTATATTTGTTTCCTAAGTCATTGTTGTGTTTAACTCCAGCTGGCAACTAAGTGCCACCCACCATCTGCTTGCTCACTTTCCCCCCACTGCTAGGGAGATGAATTGGAAAGGAATGGAGACAGTAAGGACAGTTCAGAACAAAATCTTTGAGTTGTACTGCTTTTTGCTGTGTTCTGTATGCTTTTTCTTTTCCTCTTTTAAATATATTTTAGCAGGAGAAATTCAAACATGGCAGCAAGTCTGCAAGAGCAAGTAGGGTAGCAGGGCCTGTACATTCTGATGGTATTTTTGTAAGTTTAACTGATACTGTAGCATACTGTACATATCAGTAAGATAAGCAGGGACTTACTTCACCATCACAAGCTGCCAATTCTGCCTGTCATGTAATTCACAGTTTTTATGTGCTTTATCTCAATTAAGTTCCATCTCTAGAGCACATTGCTCTGCTGCATATTACTGCTCTGCTAACGAAGCAGTAGCTATATGGCATTTCCTTCTGATTCCAGCAAACGCAGAATAAGCACAAGTCAAACATTCCCTTGACAAATTGTGTGAGCATGGCTCTCATTTCTATCCAGGAAAGAATCTGTTTAGCTAAGAGGAGAGAATATCTAAGCGACTGTACATCTCAGCTCTGAGACTGTTGGTCTTGGCTGGTTTGCTGGTGGAATTATTCCAAATTCCAAAGGAATAGAGGAGCTCTTCTAGAACCCATAAGATACCTGCAAAGGAGGTGTAGGGATGGAACCTGCCAGAACAGCTCATCCCAGGCCCTATGGAGAGCCAGAGAGTGGTTCCTGCAGGTAGTGCAGCCATTGTCCAGGGCAAGAGGGTGAGGAGAACGGTGATCTGCTGGTAGCACACACTCCAGCATTGGATGTGGAGCTTAGGTTTGGTTGGAAGAAAGGTGACAGCATTAGAAATAAAGTTTCTAACAGACTTTTCTTTCGCTGTTCTCTGCTTCCAGCTCCTGATACAAGTCTGTATTGTTCTCCTTCACTCTTCCAATGGTGCTGAATGCTGATGAGCTAATACTTGGCTCAACACCAGCAAGTAATTTCCTGGTAATTAATTTGTTTTCTCTATAGCTGACCTGAATTTCTTTCAGGTAATTTGCAGGTTGGGTAACCCATCAGAATCAAACAATTTTAGGGGGTACCCAGGAGTACAATGAGTAATAGTTATTTTGAGTCTGTCTTCCCTCAGACTTTTTCTCACTCTCTCTCAGCATTAGGGTTTCATTGCTATTATAGCACTTTGCATATAATTA
Source organism: Mystacornis crossleyi (assembly GCA_013400655.1). NCBI lineage: Eukaryota > Metazoa > Chordata > Aves > Passeriformes > Timaliidae > Mystacornis > Mystacornis crossleyi. The sequence goes on along the minus strand of VYZQ01067352.1, from coordinate 77,761 downwards.
CCAACAGCTTTAGGTTATAATTATATTGTCATTTAGTACATTTGCAATGGGGAAAGAATGAACAAAGCAGTGAATTAAATATGCAATGACTGTTGATGTTTTGTGCCTTTTGCTTTCTTAACAACTTCATTAATATTTTCCAATATTAATGAGGAGCTACCTGGAAAAACAGCCATTGCATGTGTTTAAATGTATCACAACTCTAGAAAATAAAAGGCAACAAATAGGATGAGCAGGTACCCTTTAGAATTTAGATTTTTTAATATGGACTTAAAAAAATACTGCAATCATTTGCATATTTATTACACATGACATTTTCAAAAGACAGCAGCAGTGGGCTAATGCTGCAATAAGTGGTAGAACTCCTGTTGACCCGAGTAAGAGCAGATGTAAATAGGTACCATTCACTCAAGGAAACATCATGAGGTGGTCACTGTTTGTAAAACAGTTCAAAAGTTAAAGCTTATTGAGTCTCTGCCTTGTCCTTGAGATAAAAGTCAAACACACCCGCTGTTCAGTATTTTCTCTGCAGGTGACCAACATGAAATATAGTTAACAAGTACATTTTGCCACCATATATGTGGAATAAACTTGTGGCTGCCTCTAGGAAATCTATAATGGCTCCAGTTTGTGAACAAAGATGAGTCAAATCATCGTATATGCTTGATAATATTGCATAATTGTGCATGTCTGTAGACCTAGAAGTGTACTCAGTTGTACATGAATTTGCTTTGTTAATTAATCATGCCACAGTACCAGGCTTATCTGTCTCTCTCTCTCTGGTCTCTTGCTAAAGAATACTGGCAGCAAGATATTACTGAATATATGAGATAGGATTTTAAGTCATAAAATGTATCAGAGCCATTGAAATCATCTGCTATAAACTCTCAGTGCCATATAAGCTTGGTTAAAACACACTTTTCCTGACTAAATTAATTGAGCCTGTTGTTATCAATAAAGATGGTAACTATTTACTAAAATAACTGGTGCTTGTGACATATTTCAAGTCAGTATGAAGGATTAGAATTTGACAGTGTGGATGAAGATGCTTCTAAAGATTGATCTTTCTAGTTAATTTATTTCTAGATAACATCTCTATTGTGCAAACAGGGATTTAGCAAGCGAAATCTGCATGTTGATTTGTGAACAAAAGACAATTCAGAGAGAAGTAGAATTTGTTTAGTTTAGAGGATTTGCTTAGTTTAGAAACAAGTAAATCAATTAAGATTGATTGGTGATTGAGAATATCTACAATTTTTTAGTATTTACTCTTATTTAGGATTAAATGCTTTACAATGTAACCCTTCATATCTTTGCCTAGTGCAGAAGAAGGTGTGAAGGTAACAGCAGCCAAACAAATGGAAACAATGGTTGACATTTCTTAAATAATATAATGACTTTCTTCTCAAATGTTTCACATGAATACAAGAATATTAAAAGGAAAATGTGTCGTATCTTCTGTCTTTTCCTGGCCAGCTAGAGGAACTAGGAGTTGAGATCAGTATGGCTAAGTAGGAATCATAATATTTTGTTCTATGTAGAAGCCATAGTATTCTCTCAGCAAAAAGAATACTTCCATCTGACGCTGTCCGTGGCGTGCCCTCGGGCAAAGGGGACACAGCGTCCTTCCTGCAGACGTCCCAGGGGCGTCTCGGCAGGGAATCTGCGAAAGATGGACTCATTGTCTGGCTCCTTGTAGGAGGAAGCACGTCCAGAGCAGCTCGGTGGCTTGAGCCAGCGTCGCCCAGGGGCAAAGAACTGAGAGAGGGGTCTTTGTATGGGTTCCAGTAACCTCACCCTTTGGAAAGGATCAGTGACAAAGACCAGGGAAATGGTAGCGCCTAGGGGTTTTCTATGGGGGGGAAGGAAATGGGTGGAGAAAAGGGGAACAACCAAAGGGGCACAAACAAATGGGTGGAACAAGCTACATCATAACCAATGAGGATAACAGGGAGGCGGGAGTTAGAACTGGGAGCCAATGAACCATCGAAGATAACAGAACTTCCAGTAAGGGGAGGCGGCTTCAGACTTCGGATCCTCCCATGGATCCACCCATGGATCCCGCCTCAGATCCACCCTGGTCTGCCCATTGGAGGGTTAGGGTCTCATGGGCAGTTGATTGCCACATACCATTGAATATGGGCGGGAACACCGCAACATCCATCCAAAAATATGGAATAAGGGCATCTTTGAATTGGAAAGCCAAGCTGTCCACCATCAGAAAATGCCACTATTAAGTTTGCAAGCATATACTTCCAAGTCACTCCACTAAGTCATTTACTGCCTAGGATTTCTCAGTGCAAAAAGGAACAGGGATATTTTTTTAAAAGGACAAAATATTTGCTCCCATTTCTGATAACTGCTGAAACAGTAAAAGCCAAGGAAGTGTCCTGGAAATGATAGGTCAGGTCAGTGAATTAAAATGTGTCAAAATTCTGTGTGCAAATAAAATACCATAGTAAGAGAATCTCACTCATTTTGTCATGCTTAACTGTCTTAAAGGATCTGGCCCAGGGACTTCAGCCTAAATGACAACTTAAATTTCTAAAATTATATACCCATCAGGAAGATTATTTGTCCCTGAGGTGGCAAACATCTTGCATAAACACTGGCAAATGCCAACCTGCTAAGTGCTGGACCTGATGCCATAACCCTAGCAAAATCTCCAAAGCTGAGATTGCTTTGTAAATCTTTTCTGAGAAACTTGAGGAAGTAAGATTTTCTGAGTGAGTGGAATCCCTGTGAAGATAATGATAATGAGCCACCAAGTAATGTATTACTTAGAATAATAACAGTGTGATGGTCTCCAATTCAAAACTTTCTACCCAAATTTGAAAGCTGGCCCTAGGTGTGAAACTGAATACAAAATAAGCACCCAGAGCAAGGCTGAAAAATGGACCTATCGGTTGCTTCTCTTGACAGTCAAGTTATAAAATTATTCACACTCTTTCTCCTCTTTCTGGATCAATGAATGCATAGTATTTTAATGTGATAAAAGTTATTCTAAGTTTCAAGATCACTGTGATTAATTAGCTAATCTAAGCTTTGTTGGCTGGGATTTTTTTTTTAACAGAAAGGGGAATAAACCCAAAGTTTTTGAGCTATGTTCTTCTCATGAACAGAGATAAGTCATTGTCTTATGACCACTGTGTACTGACTAAGAGGCAAATGACATGAGTTTTCATTTTTCAAATTTAGTGTATAAGGCACAAAATTCATTGAGAGCAGCATTATTCTGCCAACATAGTCTCTTAGTAAACAAGCTTTCAGAAAAACTGTGATAAATAAAGTATCTGATAGATAGATGAATGCCATGAAAGCTAATGCTCTGCTTAATGGATGCACAACTTCACCAGCAACCATTAATTTGTATGTGAATAACCTGTAAGTGTAGCTGGTCCTTGAGACTATTATACTTCAGCTAAGCATGACATGAAGAGCAGACAATGAAACAGCCTCCTTGAAGATGCTGTAATGGTGAACAACAGGACAGACAATCATGAAGGATTATCTTACTGGCTCATAAATCCAGATCAATTCTGACAAGGCTCTGCTCCGGGGATGACAAACCTCCTCTTTCTCTTGTGATGTTGACTCAAAGATGCCAGGCTAATGATCTTCCTCCATTAAGGTTGTTCCAGTGCCATCATTTGATGGCATCTTGTTTGAATGTTTATGTTCATCTTCTTTCAACTTTATGAGATGACTTTTCAAGCATCTGACAAAAATAGTTCTGCAGACTCTTTTTTCAGTGAGAATTTTGAATCCAAAGACTTAATATTGTTTCTAGCATATTGTTCTAGTCAAAAAATGGTCATTCCACTGTCTTCAGAGGCAGAAGTTTTGTGTTTAATTAGGAATAATTAAAATACAATAACAATTCAAAATTGAACCCCACTCCCAAATGCTACTGACGTTCCAGAAAGATGGTTACTATTTTTGTTAATTCATCTAGCTGATCACTTTTTATATTGACAGGGTTCAAAATGAGACTGCTGAGAATTGTTTTTCTTGTGCTTTCTTCTTGATGGATTTTTAACAGAAGTTTAGTCTAATGATCAGATCATTGTAAAATGTTTCAGAAGGGATTTTCAGAGTTTTTAATGTATAAAATCAATATATCTGATCATTCCATGTCCTCTTACCCAGGCATATTGCATCTATTTAAAGAAAGAGTGTTATTGAATATAATATTCAAGGTAGAGGAACCCTGCCATGTCACTTGTTATTAATGAATTTACAGATCATTCCTACCTTATTAATTTGACTAGATTGTCTGCATTTTCTCACTTATTCTGAGCTGCCCTTCATTTTCTCACCAGTGAATTTCATTGTCCTTGTGCTGCCCAGCTGCCTGTCTTTGACAGGCCTTTCAGCAGTACCTCCCTGACATCTCTGTTTTGCCTAATCAAAATAATTTGAATATGTATATATTCTAGTTTATAGTATATATTAATCTGCAGATCAACAGGCTAATAGCAGTAAGGTTTTCTGTAGTCCTTTTTCTTCTAAACTGGCTGGAGGTTTGGAGCTGTATATGCAGATAAATAATGTCTAACGTGTGTTAGGCAGATACTGCCTACTGTAAGTCACTGGATATTTGTGACTGATCCAGTGGCTAAAAGCTTTGCTAATGTAGCTAAGTGCCTACTTTCTAGAAGCAAATCAATATGATATTACAGATCTATTTTTTCCCCTCTTTTATACCTGCCTCATCTCTTTACCTTGCCTGCTTCTATTATCTCTATATTAATACAAGGTCTCGGGAGCGAAACTGAGTTATAAATGAGTCCTAATGTCCTGTGTTTAAAAAAATCACATCAATCACAGAATTACATGAACGTTTGATCAAGAATTAAATCCTGAATGACTGTGCAGGTTTGGCTAGGGTACGTTGAATTTTCTCCACAGTAGCTAATATGGGCCATGTTTTGGATTTGTGCTGGAAACAGTGCTGGATACAGAGATGTTTTTGTTATTACTGAATGAATCCTGTTTTCCTCCTCAGCCCACCCCACCCCACCAGTGAGCAGGCTGGGGGTGCACAAGAAGTTGGGAAGGGACACAGCAAGGACAGCTGGCCCTAGCTGACCAAAGGGAAACCCCAGACCATGCCATATGGCACCATGTTTGTCATGTAAAAGGTGGGGAAAGAAGAAGGAAGGGAGCTCAGGGTGATGTTATTTGTCTTCCCAAGTCACCCTTAGGGGTGATGGAGCCCTGCCTTCTCGTGGGTGGCTGAACACCTGCCTGCCCACAGAGTGTTGAATGAATTCCCTGTTTTGCTTTTCTTGCACATGCAGCTTGTGCTTTACCTGTAAAACTGTCTGTCTCAAACCATAAGTTTTCTCACTTTTACTCTTCTGATCCTCTCCCCCATTCCAGCGTGAGGGGACTGAGTGAGCACCTGTGTGGAGCTTAGTTGCTGGCAGAGGTTAAACCGTGAAAATGATCTTACTGGCATCTGTGTACCTTCATTTTATTTATTTACATACTATTAAAAATAACTCTGAAAAGAATATTAGAAAAGAGACATTTTTCTGTTGTCATTATAAAATGTAACAGGGCAGGTCATGAATTTTTAAATCTTTATTAATTATGCAAACGTTGGCTTCTTCTTCAGTGTGAGATTTGGTTGAAACTGGACGGTGAATTAGTGAAGTGAGGATTTGACCTTGTATTTCTACTGCTACCAAGGCTCTACAGTGTAAAGAAGCACATACAAGTTGATGTCTGTAAAACTTTTTTTGTTTACACAAGTGAAACATATGATAAAAAAAAAACTTGTTTACCCATTCCACTAACTGCATTATTTCAGTTTTCCCTTTGTATGTACCTCAGTTTTCTGGAAAGGGGAACAGCCTACACACTGCCAAGTGGAGACTATTTGTGAAGTGTCATGGACAAGTGTGGCTTAAAAACCTTGCTACTAGGATGTGAAGTATCCTGTTCTGGGATTTTCATAAATTGAGAGCTAAAAGAGGGCACACTGCTTCCTCTCCCCATTCATGGCTTAGTTTTGCCTACAGAAAGTTGAAATGAGGTAAGGAAGAGTCTAGAAAGCTTAGCATTACAGCACAACTCCTTTTCTTTTGCATTTGCATGCAAATTGATCTAGAAATCCATCAGCTGACTCTGTTAATGAGGTCAAGAAAAACATGCAGAGTTAATCAAACCCAGATATAGTTTTTATTGCTTAACTGTCTCCAGGGATGGAAATTCAGGACCACAATTTTTTCTTCTGTGCTTTACAGAAACACCTTGCCATAAGTGCTATTGGAATTTAATTTCATTTAAGAGCTGCCTCTCTTTTCCCTTTTGCACAAAAGTTACCCATGCATGTCAGTCTTGTCATTTTAATTGAACTTACAGGCATGAGTGGCGTGTGGTGGAATTTCATCTGTCAGTATAACAATAATAAAATATTGCAGTAGGTTTGATAAAGAAACCTGGGGCTTTGCAGAGAATAGTAAGGAATTGGGGGTTGGAGGAAAGTTTCATACAGCTTTGCCTGACAGCCAACTTCTCTGTATTAGCCATTTCTTGTCATTTTTCTGTATGTTGTTGCCTAATTATTTCAGACACTATGCCTGTCATATTCTGCATTACAGCTATTAGTCAAACAGTTCAATCTTTTCCAGTCTGCCGTTCAGACAGGATATTGTTTCTAGTTACTTTTACAGCCCCTCTTATTTTTCAACCATTTTGTTTGTACCTTGAAATGAATTGTTGAAATAAGATTTATCTTGTTGAATTCATGAAGGATATTCGGGAGGAAATTAATTTCAGTTTTGAATCTGAAAGATTAAATGACATTGGTAGTTGTGACCATGTGGTCTGAATAAAAAAACATCATGGGAAATTCTTAGATTCATAAGTATTCTAAATAATTTCCTGCTGTAGTGCACGGATTTGTGAGAAGTGTATCTGTAGAGGCCTCCCAGCTTTGAGTAACAGCCAGAGGAAAATAGTAGGGTGCTCATTTAAGCTCTTGTGTAACTGAAATTGGTA